>RJWJ010027650.1:0-22030 GCA_004363605.1 Indri indri
CACAACTTTTCTTATTTCTACTACAAAATCAAATCTGGTGTCTTGACTATTCAATCATCAACATTGCATATCGAATTTCCGTCATTATCAAAAGCAATCTACTGTAGTGAGAATTTATATCTAAAATCCCATTGGTTAATAGTTCTTACAAAAAGAACTGGCGTTCATCTATTTAAATGTGACTTTAATAATTCTTTCCATATTAGTACATAATTATTAGATTTTGAAAGGTTATCCCTTCGATATAAATTACTCATAAATTCTATGTAAGGATTCCATAAAGATAACATATTTTTCAGAAAAGGTATTAAAATAATTTAACATTTCTTTATCTATTTCATGCTCTACTTCAATTACATAAAGTAATGTCAACTTCACTCACCATTCCCTAGGTAAATTTCACACTAACAAGAGACTAGCAATTAAGTTCAGCCATAATAATATAATTGGTATTATAAAAGACTTCTGAACAAAGTTTCAACCACTTGCATTTAGATCACTGTTGTTTATTTTCAAAGAAGGCTCACAGATATGGTTTTGACTGTTATTATTTAACGACAGTGACTTTTATGGCTTCTGTTTCAAATAGAAAATAATCCATTTTATCCAATCATTATACTTTTCCTTCCTTCGTATATTATCTTCTTTAAATTTGGATTACTACTAAGGTAAAGGAAAAGTATCCTTTCAACAAAGACAAGTCATTGGTTTAAAGAAAAAAATTCACATTACCTTTTACACAAAGTATATTCCTCGCTGCTTGTGATTCCCCTAGGTGGTGGGCGGAAATGCCAACCATTACAAGACCCTAGGGAGTAATCAGGATATAGTCTTATCATTTGAGGACAGTTAGTAATTCTAATATTTTAATGGTGTAAGAAATACTACAATCCCTCTACACACGTCGTCCGAGATGATGTAAAAAAGGACACGACGTACTTGCCTCTACCAAAAAAGTAATCTACCAATCAACTAAGTTAAATCCATCAACTCTATGAAACATAGAAATCGCTGAAGAGGTAGTTACCCGGAAGTTAAATCAGGCTGGTGATCCTGCCTCTGTCCTAGAAACTGGTAGACATATTTCCAGTGCCCTCACTTCCCCTAACAACTCAAGAGGAGAGGTTGGCATGCTTATCATTTCTTAGGCGTGGGATGTGTGTCTATTAGGAATTCCTTCAGGAATGAAAAAATTATTGTATCCTGGAAGGAAATCTTAATAACAAATTCTACTAGCGCATATTGAGTGAGAAACTACAACTAGACATTATCATCCATGTTCCTTAGGATTCATCTGTCACATGTTACTATATAATGCAATCCTTTATCACAATTTAAATAAAGTTCAAAAAGTTGAATTCGGAGATAGGAGCTAAAAATTAACACTTGTTTACTTCTAAATACAATGAGCTTTGATTCGTGTAGATAAGAGGTTGCAAAGAAGCCAAGGAAGATAAGGATTAAGAGAAAAAAGGCTAGAGCTATAGAGGCTGAGCAGCAATAAGTTTTCAAGGACCTCATAACCATTTTCCATTTTTTTTCACATGTCAATGGGCCCATAAAAAAAGGAAAAAAAAATATTCAGCGAGGTTGAGTTTAAAGCTGTGCTTCATCCCTTACTAGCTGTGTGACTTTGGGGAAACTACTAAACCTTAATAAATACCAGTTTCATCACCTATCGAAAAGATGAAGGACTCTAATAAGTCAATACATGTTTTGAGAAAGCCACTTCCAGAGTAGACAGCATTTAGCAAGCAGTCAATGAATAACGATCTCTCTTCTTTTTCCTCTGGTGAGAGCAGAGGAGATCATGGACTTTAATTAGGGCAGGAACAACTCAGGTTATGGATCAGAACTTCCAAAAAGTAATTAATTGTACTAGCCTAGGATAGAGAGAGAAGAAAAGTCCTCCCTCTACAGATTACTAAGAATGATGTTTCAATTTAGTCCTACATGAAGGCAAGAAAATGAACGAAATGACCTCTGGAGTTAGCTCCTACCTCCTTTACGTCGTTACTCTATGAAAAGGTGCCAGGGAGAAAATTGCTTTCATCCACACCTTCTTCTTAAAATTCAATTTTTATATTCTCTCCTACATTTCCATTTACATGTACCATTACTCAGTAAATTTTCTCCCAGTAATCAATAAAAAAGCAAAGCCCAGAATCACAGCTATCAGAAGTGACAGAGTTTTGCACTTACCCTCATCTAAGTCTTCCATATGATATCCAGAGAGGACATTACAAGTTGCTGTCTGCAATTTTCCAAATGAAAGACATTTTTTTAAAATAAGAAATAACGAGTTGATGTTGAATTAATTTCGGACATTATCAACATTAAAAAAAAAAGATGGAGTTTGAATACTTGGAAATTTTTCATAACATTAATATGTTGCAAATGACATTTTCTGCTCTTTGTTCTATGTTAAATTGCAATATGGAAAAGAAGTACTTATGAGGCCCTCATTAAGGAGGCCAATAGAGACCTTCTATGTAAAAATTAGATGGGAGCAGAAGAGACCTCTAAGTCCCCAGTCCTGAGCCCCATGGGACAGCAACTTCCATCCATTTATTCATTCCACTTTCCTCTTCATAACACTTAGAAAGTGACCCCTTACAGAGGTGCCTTTTTTTCCTGCAGCCAATGGCACACTTCCACTTTGGGTCCTGGAAGCACTTTCTGCCAAGTCCTCCACAGCCCCCCACTCTGAGATGAGCCCTTCTGCAACAGTGGAGTCCAAGGCTGGGGGTCCATTCGCTCTAAGCTGCTCCAATAAACCTCCAGTTTGTGTTTTTGGCTCTAACTTTACCCTGAGCTCTACATACCCGACTTCAACTGAATGCCAACCACAGCAGTTTTTCTTAACTGTTCTGTAACATTTTACATGCTGGATCACTGTCAGCTATGTACAGACTTGTTGTTAACAAGCTGCAAATGCCTTTTTCCATTCCCGCACCTCCCAGAGTATCTGGCACATAATAATGGGTGCTCAGTAAATGCTGGATGGATGATCATCTAAGCACTGTAACACAATATGCCCAAAACAAAATTCATCAACTTTACCCCAAACCTAATCTCCTTCAGAGTTCCTTATCTAGAGTTAATGGATTCTTCTTCCCCAAAGAGAATCAGACTGAAATTTTGAAAGCCATCTTGAACTCTTTCATCCTACTCTAAGTATTTTCCAAAGGTTGCCCAAGCAGGTCTGGAATGTCTCTGATATCCTGTCTCATACTCTCTACACTGCCACTGTCCTAAGTAAGGCCCTCATTACCACTTGTGTCTCATCTACCCCTGACCCAACTATTTGCCATTCCTGTCCTGTACCAAGTCACCTCTAGGTCTTTACTTAGCTGTCCCCATCTTCTAAACTCAGTTCCCACACTCCTGCCTCCAGAATTTCCCCACAGAGTATCCTCCTTTCCCTGCCTGTATTTTGTTATAGCACCACAGGCTGCCCTGTGTACACATCAGCTATGTGCATCTCCAACGGGCCCACCACATTGCTTTTCACGGATATCTCAGCTTTCCAGAGACTTGAACAGCAGCACAGGTGCTCAGTAAAAAATTAAACTGAATCAGAAGGAGGAAACAGTATCCCAAGATGAAATTTGGAATGTCTTATACCATAGAAAGAATGCTATAAATGCTAACTGGGTATAACTGAAACAATATACTATGACTACAATTTATACGTGGTTGATTAAACTGGAGTTTTCAGACTGAGCTTGAACTAAAACAATATAATACTATGTCTAAGGGAAAATGCCTTTTGATTCTCAGTCCAGTACTTCCTAGTAAGTTGTCAAAAGATAACCCATTCTTTTTGTAAAATGAAGGCTTGAATCTAAGAATACATAGACAAATTAGGAGTAATTATTCATATTATAAGCATTCTATGCTTCACAATAAAGATTAAAAGATCTTCTTAAATTCTACAAGCAAGGTCTACGTCCCAAACTAGCCCTTCAAATATGATTCCATTCACATAGCATATATAAATAGAAAAGCTAACAATTCACTGCAAATATGAAAATTTTAAAGCATCTCTTCTTTAAAACTTATCAAAATAAATTTACCAAACTTATTTTTTGATGACAAGAAAAAGAATGGAAATAAAATGTTTTGGTCATAAAATAAAGCCTTAAAACACTTAACTGTTGACTGGTGCATTTCACCAGTCAACATCTGAGACAATCAGCAGGCAGAGTGTGCCTGTGCTGACACCACAGTTCTCAGTCCAGTGGGGACTGGGGAACAGCACATCCTCATCAAAAGAGCTGGTAAAGTAAAGAGTGCAGCCTGGCTGAGTATTTGGCCATCTTGGCTTTTAGGTTCCAAGGGGCTGTGTTTGTGTTTTAAGCACTCTTTTTATGTACTCACATCCCAAGACAGAGGGCACTGTCAATTAGATTACGATCATCAGTCTTTACTGACACTTTCAGGGAAAACAGCCAAAGATTACACTGCTGGAACTCCTATATAGTCACAATCAAATCTATTGATTAGATATATTTTAAATTTCACTAAAGAATATTTATTGTTTTTGTTTCTATGAATCAGCTTTTAGTTCCAAGTCTTTATTCTCGTCCACTAGCATTTACAAGTTAAATACTAGCTCAGCCCAATCTCTAAATAACAAATTGTTGCTATTTTTAAATGTGTCATGTGCAATAATAAATAAAGGTAGCATTGTTTGTTAGCTTTTTCTAGATGGATATCTTTTAATGATATCAGTTCAGGAATCTAAAAGAATACTACTCTAGTTACATAGAAAAGAAATTATAGGGGCCGGGTGCAGTGGCTCACGCCTGTAATCCTAGCACTCTGAGAGGCTGAGGCGGGCGGATCGTTCTGAGCTCAAGAGTTCGAGACCAGCCTGAGCAAGAGCGAGACCCCGTCTCTACCAAAAATAGAAAGAAATTAATTGGACAGCTAAAAATATATATAGAAAAAATTAGCCGGGCATGGTGGCGCATCCCTGTAGTCCCAGCCACTCGGGAGGCTGAGGCAGGAGGATCGCTTGAGCCCAGGAGTTTGAGGTTGCTGTGAGCTAGGCTGACGCCATGGCACTCACCCCAGACAAGAGAGTGAGACTCTGTCTCAAAAAAAAAAAAAGAAATTATAAACAAAACTTAAGTCACTTCTTCCAAAACTACAGTCACAAAATAAGAGTCAAGCAATATTTGTGGGCTTAAATGTAATAAGATTATAAACATTAAAAACAAAATTTTTTAATATTTGCATGTGATTATCATATGTAAAGCTGGTAATTAATTAAGGCAATAAAAGAGAACAAAGCCAAGAATCTTAATAAAATGAAAGCTTGTTTTATAATCTCATTTTACAAGTCTAAAACATTTTTAATTGCCTTCTGTTACTTCTTAGAAATTAAAAACACTACATATATACTACCTACATATATATATATGGCTTTGAAATTAATGACAGTTTACTGATTCTTGGTTAACTCACAGTTAAGGTAACATAAGACAAAGAAAATGACATGAAAAAAAAAGGCCTAAGAGCAAAACAAAGTTTCTTTATCCAGCTGTGTAATCCATGATGACTGCCTTCTCTGCTGTTTGTTGGTACGAACCACAGTATGTCATTCGATTTAGAATGCGAAAGAAACGAACGCACAGGGCAAAGCTGATGCCTGTGCCTGCACATCCCTGCTGCCTGTCTGCAGTGCCCTCCATCTCACTCCCCTCGAGACCAGCCCCTTCTCAACTCTCAGCTCTTGGCTTAACTATCTCAGTCTCTGACCACCCAGTCCAGTGATTTTTTTCAGAGGAAAAGTTTATTCTTTTCCCTCAGACCACCTACCTCAAAGTAGATTACGCCCATGGTTGTTTAATTAACATATTTGTTGTCTATCTCCTCCCCAAGACTTTAACCTCCAAGAGGGTAAGAACCATAGATATCTTGTTCAGTGCTGTATCCCCAGAACCAAGCATAATACCTAGCACATAGTAGGTGCTCAATTCTTGAATAAATAAGTCAATCGATCGATCACTTTACGGGGGCTTCCATTTATGATAAAAGCTAACAAAGTGGCTATTTTTAAAAGAGGACATCTAAGTAAAAATATTTTTATATGCCTATATGAAGAATATAAATTTGAGACTTTCAAAGCTCTGGGCCTTTTACATGCCACTATTGTCCCTGGCCTTCCATGTGTCCTCCAATCCTTCACTAGACCACGCTTTCATTCATCATCTACCCTTATACGCATTATTTCCATCTCCTAAACCCATTCCCTAAAAACAGTCCTTAAGTCACAGACTTCCTTCAGTTACTTAAAAAAATACAGAAGGCTTGAGGAGCATCCTATTTTTAATGATAACATTTTCTAACAGCCTGACGTAGTTAGAAACTAAAATTTCCCAATCATCTTCCCATTTGTCATCCAGAGACAGCTAATAAGAACTAGGGACAGAACAGAAGACCTGGGATGCAGAGGACACATGAGAAGAAGCAAAGTTCTGAGGATGGCGCTGGTTACAAGGCAAGGTCAGAAGGTCCCACTGCCCCACCTTTATAGCCTTGCCTTCTTGGCTGATGCCACAAGGATTTTCCAAATTTTAATACAGAACGGTTACTAGCTGAATTGAGTTAAACTCTTCCAAAGAGATCCACTGAAATAGTCTTACCTCAGTTTCTGTGAGAAGTGTTTTCAGTCTTGTCAGATCTTTTGTTACCATCCCATTCTGAAAGGGTGAATAAAAAAAGAAAAACTAATCTGTATATTAGTTCTTTACTATCGCAACTTAGCTCAATTCCTCTATTGTTTCCGAAGTTTATCTGTAAGAGAACAAGGTTATCCCCATCCCTCATCCCCACTACCATTAACAGTAATAATAAAGCTACATATCAATGAGGAAAGTTACAAAGGTTACCAAGAAAAACCATACAGTGTGACTTTTCTGGTAAGTAAAAACACTGTATTCACCTTACACGAGAGTTTAAAATTAAGCCAATAAAATATTAGTAACAGATATCACTGTAGCAAGATAGGATAAGTGAAGAAAAAAATTAAACCTAAAACTTTTGTTAACTTTTTTCCCTAAGACTAATAAGCTTTTATGTGAAAACAGTGAACTGTTATCCAAGACTCAGAGAGATTCAAATAAAATGATCATACTATTTTAAAGATGGCTCATTAATAGTCACTGAAGGAAAATAAGTCACTTCCCTGAAATTCAAATTTCATTTGAGATTTAAAAGCAACTTACTTTTTACTAGTTTTACATTTATTTTTTAATTTTTTTTTAAAGAGGGGGGAGTGAGAAGGAGGGTTCAATTTCCTTTATCTTTTTTTTTTTTTTTTTTTGAGACAGTCTCACTCCATCACCCTGGGTAGAGTGCAGTGGCGTCACTGTAAGCTCACTAGAACCTCAAATTCCTGGGCTCAAGTGATCCTCCTGCCTCATCCTCCCGAGTAGCTCGAACTACAGGTGTATGCGATGATACGCAGCTAATTTTTCTATTTTTAGTAGAGACCTCGGGGTCTCACTCTTGCTCAGGCTTTTCTCAAGCTCCTGAACTCAAGCAATCTTCCTGCTTCAGCCTCCCAGACCGCTAGGATTTTAGGCATGAGCCACCACGCCCAGCCTGCTTTTACATTTAAAAACCTAACAGATAAAACTATAATATGCTTAACTTATACAGAAAAGTCCTTTAAAGATAGAATTTTCTTAATAATAAAGAAGAGATATAGTCTTTATCATCTATTTAGAACTAAACAGCTATATAATTTTGTCATGTTAATAATATATTTTAGCTTTTAAGTTCATTTGTTAACTTGATGAAACCAAAAGACACTGCTAAACTAATTAAACAATTCACTGCACAATAATTCCTTAGAAAATGACTACATTGTCCCTTGAGATGGGCCAATACATTACACTCAACAATGTACCAAGTACTTTCCCAATCTTTTTTTTTACCAAATATATTTGCAGTGAAAACACAACTCTGCTCCAGATTTTCATAATCTATATCAATTCAGAAGACTAAGTAACATACAGAGAATTCACACTGAGCAGCAAAGTATACAAATAACTTCTTGCATTCACTGTTTCTCATTATGATTCCTGAAAAATATCAGCAAATTTTGTAACAGTTTACCAACTGGTGGAAAGGGGTTGTATCTCTTTTCTTCCAATTTCTGTACCTTATCAACCCTAAAGTTTCAAAAAGTAGTCTTTCAATTATCTCAATCAAAAAAAGAAAACCCTAAAAAATTAAATGCAGAGTCAGGTGCAGTGGCGCAAACCTGTAGTCCCAACTACTTGGGAGGCTGAAATAGGAGGATTACTTGAGCTCAGGAGTTCAAGGCCATAGTGTGCTATGATCACACCTGTGAATAGCCTCTGCACTCCAGCCTGGGCAACATAGCAAGACTCCATCTCTTAAAAAAAAAAAAAAATTAAATTCCATATAAAAAATACTTATCCCAAAGTCTGAATAGAATTAGATAGCTCCACCAGAGTGGTTACAGATATTGACTTACACACACACCATCTGCAGAAAGAAATGTAATTATTACTTAGAGTTCAACATTTTATGAAATAAACAATTGAAGAACCCTATAAGATCATAAAACTACATGGGAATTTTAAAACTCAAAAATATTTCCAGGGCTCACGCCTGTAATCCTAGCCCTCTAGGAGGCCAAGGCGGGCGGATCGTCCTGAGCTCAGGAGTTCGAGACCAGCCTGAGCAAGAGCGAGACCCCGTCTCCACCAAAAATAGAAAGAAATTAATTGGACAGCTAAAAATATATATAGAAAAAATTAGCCGGGCATGGTGGCGCATCCCTGTAGTCCCAGCTACTCGGGAGGCTGAGACAGTAGGATTGCTCGAGCCCAGGAGTTTGAGGTTGCTGTGAGCTAGGCTGATGCCACGGCACTCGCCCCAGGCAAGAGAGTGAGACTCTGTCTCAAAAAAAAAAAAAAAAATATTTCCAGGCTGTTAAATTATATCTTTAAAGAAAATCATTTAGTTATCTTATATTTTAAAATGATTTATAAGTCCTTGCAATTCTTATATAAATTATCACAAACGACAAAAATCCAATGATTAAACATCAGTTTGCTCAAGAAAAATGAGTACCATACCTCAAAATACTCATGATCTTTGATTTCTCACAGGAAGAACTAAGAGGAAAAAATACAAACCAGTTTTTCCCACAATATATCTAGAGAGTCAAATAAAAGTTTATTTTCAGGCATTCACAATTAGAGCTCATCAACATACCAGGGACTCTCCGGTCAGTGACTTGGCAAGAATGGCGGATACAGGTTGGAGCTTTCCTTTCAGCTGCATGCAGTAGAGCACGGTCCGAAAGGCGTCGTCTCCCTTGGCCAGTCCTTCTCCCAGCACTGCCATGGAAGAACAGCCATAGTGAAACACATGACATTCAATACACATTTTTCTTGATAAACATACTATCCCAAGCATGGCTTCTTATCTGCTCAAAGAATAACTCCAAATACTAGAGGAAAGCAGTGGTGTTTCAGCTCTAAGACATGCATATAAGGACAAGAAAAACATGCAAAGAACATATCAAACCTACTACAGCCAACAGCCAGTTGGGATCACACCAAAATCACAAGGAGAATCAATCTTAAAGCTCTCCAGGGAAAAATACTGTTCAACCTATGATTTCTGGGTAAATGAGGACTTTTAAACTGCAGATTTATTAGCTGAATAAAGTTCTCACATTCTTGACAGGGACACAAGACCATATGCCATTAAAATCTAACATTAGATATTCCTTAGCAATTAAGAATTAGCCTTTATCAAAACTACCAAGGTTAAGAATCCAATTGTCCAATGGCTATGGAAAATGCTACTCAAATTGTGTGTAAATGTTTGCAGATTTTATCTAATATAATCGTAAGGCCCACATGTTTCCAACAACACAGAATATACTCATTTTTATGCCATGTCATTTGCGATGATTTCCCACAGCAACTGCTAATGGTTCAATGAGTAGAGCAATCTGCATCCTTCTCCTTACTGCTAAGTCCAAGATTCTATTATTAGTTTGTACATACTTTAGCTTGCTTTGCAAGAAAATAACTTGCTAAAAAAATATTTCGGAAATCATGTTTTTTTCTATTTCCAAAGGAAGGTTTAAGTATCAGTATAATATACCATATATATAAAGTGTATTGGATCTGTTCATATTTATTTCCATTGCTCTGAATATATCCTCTTGTATTATTTATTACACAAATAACATTATAACAACACTAATAAAATCCTACACAATCTCGCCACTCAACAGTTTTCACTCATTCATGTTCTCCTTGAATTTTTATCAATATTTACATAATTTTTACATGATTGCAACTGATGCAAACATGACAGTTTGTATTCTGCTTTTTCCCCTCAGCACAGTCGATATTCTCCATATTATTAGAGTGTTTATATTTACCATATTATTGGCTAATGTTCCATCAAATAGATATATCGATTTATTTAACCACTCCCTTGCTCTAGAATGATTCCAATTTTTAACCATTAAAAATAATACTACAGGTGGACCAGGGTGGCTCACACCTATAATCCCAAAGGCTTTGGGAGGCCAAGGCAGGAGGATTGCTTGAAGCTAGGAGTTCAAGACCAGCCTGAGCAACACAGCAAAACTTCGTCTCTACAAAAATTTTAAAATCAGCTTGGTGTGATGGCCCGCACCTGTAGTCCTAGCTATCGGGGAGGCTGAGGTGAGAGGATCACTTGATCCCAGGAGTTAAGGGTTACAGAGAGCTATGATCAGGCCACTGCATGCTACCCTGGGTAACAGAGCAAGACCCTGTCTCTATAAAAAAAATAATAATAAAAAATAACTATAATAAACATCTTTTATTGAATCAGACTACTAAATTGAAAGTTGCAGTCTCTCTGTATGTAAGCTTTTATTCAAATTCCTGTAGTTTGGTCCAACCTGTTGTCTCACTCCATCCATGTTACAGATCACTCATCTATTCAACTGCTACTGGAGAATTATAATAAGTGAATAACTGCAATAAAGTATCATTAAGAATGTCTTAAGCATCTTATAAAATTCCAAGGTAAGCCCATGTCTCCCTCAGATCTTACTATTCCTAAAACTATTCAAATATGGTATTGGGCAAGCCACTTTACATCTCTGGACCTCAGTGAGGCCATCTGTAAAATAGAAATATATTAATATATAAATGTGCTATACAGATCAAATGAAATAATGGAAGTAAAATGCTTTGAAGAAAAGCAGTGCTCCTCCTAAGGTCTGAGTTGTTACATTTGCTAAGCCTGTTTCCTCCTCTATAAAATGGAGGTGACAGTAGCTATCTCAGAATGGTAACGATTAACTGTGCTAATTATATAAAGTATCTAGCACAGTTTCTTAGATAGATAAGAGTTCTCTACATATTACCTTTCCCTTCTAAAAATATTAAAGCATCACTGAGAACTGATGAGGAAATATTCTAGTCCCTTTTTGGTAACTGGGATAATAAGAAACTAGTTGTCAAGAGCTGAAAAATGCTTGGGGGAATGAAAAAAATCGAAGAATATTTCAACTTTAGATTACACATGACTTAAGTCATGTTTAAAGAGTATTAAATCACATAATATTTTATAAACACCTTTCCTAGTTCTTTGGTTGTGTACAAGGTATTTGCTGGATTTTATTTTGCAAAGGTTCTTCCATTACACTGAATGCCTCAATATTTGTCAAAATTATGTTTCCCTTTTCTCTATCTCTCTCTCTTTTAGACAAGAAGCAGTACTAATGTACTTCCTTCTGTTTCCTCTAAATGCAATTCAGTTTATGTCTTGGTGGATCCCATATGAAGAACTATGGCAAAGAAATAGTCAATAATTATAGATAAAAAGCTCTCCTGCTATTGTATCATATAATAAAATTAAATGACAATGCTGCCATCCTGGTCCCTTATTATCTTTAGTATCTTGAAAAAGCTTGGGAAAAAAGGCAAAGTATGGCCTAGTGCATTATTTAAACTTGTCTCAGCTATAATAATTGAATTTGCCAAAACAAATGACATTAAAAATATAATCTAATCTTGAACAGTTGTAAAAGAGTTACAATTCTTTATAGATAAATTCTCTTCTCACCAACTATCTGTGAGATTCTGCCGTGCACACACAACTTTTCAAACTGAATTGCTCCTTTCTGTTTGTTAGGAGTTACAGAGAATGAAGTCTGTACATCTCGGCTGTGTTGCTGCGTTCAAGTTCCTAACCCCTTTCATGCTTAAGTTTTTATAATATTTTCTAACACTTGAAATATATCTTAGAAAACATTTTAGACTAGAAACTGAGCAATATTAAAGAAGTATTCATTCAACTGTTTCAGCAAAAAGGTCTTTGTTAGAGTTTGATAGCCTCTGGCTATCGCAAGAAAAGGATTAACAATTAAAAGGTAATTCCCATTAAAAAAATAAATAAATAAAAAATAACAGGTAATTCTCCTTGCTTGTAAAGAATTATCTACAGTAAGAAAGGCAATCTTCAAACAAGCTTAAAGTATAGCAAATGTTGAATATTATTCTCTTTTTTCTTTTTCTGAGACAGGGTCTCGCTTTGTTGCCTGGGCTAGAGTGAGTGCCATGGCGTCAGCCTAGCTCACAGCAACCTCAAACTCCTGGGCTCAAGCAATCCTTCTAACTCAGCCTCCCGAGTAGCTGGGACTACAGGCATGCGCCACCATGCCCGGCTAATTTTTTCTATATATATATATTATTAGTTGTCCAGATCATTTCTTTCTATTTTTTAGTAGAGACGGGGTCTCGCTCTTGCTCAGGCTGGTCTCGAACTCCTGACCTTGAGCGATCCACCCGCCTTGGCCTCCCAGAGTGCTAGGATTACAGGCATGAGCCACCGCGCCCGGCCTATTCTCTTTTTTCTTTAGTAATATGACCATGTTATTTCTTTGATCAAATCCTTAGTTATTTCTGAAGTGTTTTATTGAAGAGCTTAGTCTAATCAAGGTATTTTTCCAAAATTTTTCAAAAGAAATTTTTTCATTACCATATAAAATAAATCCTTTAGTCATTAATGAAGTAAAATCATTCACTGCTCAGATATAATCATACTCTTAGAACTAACACTTCAGGAACTAAATCAAAAAATGAAAATAAATTCCCTCCCAAAATATCAGCCATTTAATTTTTGATAATAAAATCACCTACCATACACACACACATACACACATACATAAACATATATACATACACATATATGCACATGTATACATGTGTGTGCACATATACACACATGCATACATATATATACACATACATACACACACATGTTGGAGAGGAGGGACAAAAGTGTATAAACAGACTCCAAACAGTGGAAGGACTAAATTGAGTTATTAACTGAGGTTAAAATGACCATTTGTTGCAAATATCAAAAAGAATAACATAAAGCAAACTAAGAACACAGTGGAAAATATCTCATGGTGTCCCTTTTGCCAATTTTCCCCCTACTATTCTTCTCCTCCACCAAAACGTTTCCCCTTGCCCTCTTTAACTGTAATAAATAAATGCTTTTGAACATGTGAGCTGCAGCTTTTGTGGCATTTTATTTCCTTCCTACCAAGGTCTTTTGCAGATAAAATGTTTCCTTTATAAAAGGAAGATGAAAAATAAACAGCCCTAATATTATTCGAAATAAGGTATCACCTAGACCTCTTCTGAATACTTCATCTCCAGCTTTAAACAATAAGCTTTAAAGTTAAAATCTTATTGTTTACTTTTGGAAGTACCCTTCCCTTCAACTACAGGTCATTGCAAAAACTCATGGACTGGTTCCTTCTGAATGTTTTCACACTACAGAAATACAGGTCATTTCTCCTGGTTTATTTTCAGTGTTCCAGTTTAAATGTTAGAACTAATTCTTTAAATGTCCCTCAACTTCCTCATAACTATACAAGTATAAAATAACTACATACAGCAAAAAGCTGACAACACAATTAAGCATAAAAACAAACCTGAAATCTGGTTCCGTAGAACATCATAAAAGGTTTTTATTTCATCTACATGCTTGAATAAACTTTTTACTTAAGGCACAGTTAAAATGATATTTGCAAAAGTAGCCTGTGTGTGCATGAGAAAGAAAAAGAGAATTTGCTGCTTGCGATGCCTTCAACTTCCCCTTTATGAAGGATCCTAATTGCAGAGGTGTATTTGATGTATAGTTACAGCAAAGTTAACCTCTGTTAACTGTTCAACAACTGGATTAAGATAATTTTTCTATAGAAGAAGATCTGTTTAACTGTATTTTTTATCTTAAAATTCTTTCACTGCTACCGTTTCAATTTCAGAAGTCAACATCTTGCTATCTCTGTTGTAAACACTCAAAGGAAATCCTGATTGTGGAAAAATCAAGACGTTTTCAAATCCTCTGCTAAGGCACTCCCTTCCTTCATTGTTTCCATGGTTAATTTGCTTGGTTTTTTTTTTTTTTAACTAATTTGCTTTCTGAGAAAGCTCATTTTGCTACTCTTCTGACTGTTCTCTTTTCCTTATGGGACAGAGCTCTGTTTTCAGGTGTTCACAGTCATCCTTAATTTCAGTTCCCCCTTTGGTAAAATATTTACTGAGCTTTTATAAGGCAAAGTACCATTCATTTAAAATCTCCTTTTACGTATAAATATAATTTCAGTTAATACAAAATTAACACTAACAAATATTCCATGAGTCAAAACCAACATGAAATACATAAAACATATCATCATGACTATAGTTGACACTGCATAAATCAGAAAATGCCTAAAGCAGAGAGTCATATAACCATCATGAGACTCTTGCAATTTAGTTTACATAAGTTCAAAGACTGTTAACATCTATTCATACCAAAAAAAAATGGTTTGCATATTTAGAGGCTAACGGTCCTCAAACTTAATTCAAATAAACTTTCACTTCTCCGATTTATATTGTCCCAAAATTAGTATTCCTATAATTTAACTTTTTCCCAATCAAATATAAGACCTTTATGTAAAAATAATTAATAGGCGTTATGGGGAAATTAAGAGTGAAAATCAAGATACCATCCCGTAAAGCCTTAAATTCCTATTGGAGGACAAAACTGTGGTATAGCCATACTACTCAGCAATAGAAAGAATTGATACACACGATGGCTTGGATGGATCTCAAAGGCATCATGGAAGTGAAAAGAGCCATCTCGAAATGTCTATTATTAGTACTCTATTATTCCATTTATATAGCATTCTCAAAATGACAAAATTATAGAGATGAAGAACAGATTAGTGGTTTTCAAGGGTAAGGAATGGTGGTGAGGAGGGGTGCTGAGTGTGACTATAAATGGATAGCATCTTCATGAAAGGACAGTTTTCTACCTTTTTTTCTTGGTAGTTACATGAGTCTACACGTGATAAAATGGCACAGAATATACACACTTGTACTAATGTTAATTTCCTGATTTTGATAATGTTCTACAGTTATGTGAGATGTAACCACTGGAGGAAAGTGGGTGAAGGCTAAGTGTGACCTCTCTGTACTATCTTTGCAACTTCCTGTGAATCTAAAATTATTTCAAAATAAAAAGTTAAAAATAAATAAGGTAATAAAGCTTATATATGTGAAATTTTAAAGAACGGTTAATGTAATTGGATCTAAAGAACAATGAATTCAGAAATGTTAGTGGACTGCATCCCTATTTTAAAAGCCTGGGAAATAGAAAAAACACTGAATGGACTTAAAGACCCAATTTTTGTCTCCACTTACAATGATCCTGAGCCTCAACTTTTTCATGTCTAGAATAAGGCTAGGCGCAGTGGCTCACGCCTGTAATCCTAACACTCTGTGAGGCTGAGGCAGGAGGATTGCTTGAGGTCACAAGTTCAAGACCAGCCTGAGCAAGAGTGAGACCCCATCTTTACAAAAAACAGAAAAATCAGCCAGGCATGGAGGCCTGTAGTTCCAGCTACTCAGGAGGCTGAAGCAGGAGGATTGCTTAAGCCCGGGAGTTTGAGGTTGCACTGAGCTATGATGACGCCACTACACTCTAGCCAGGGTGACAGAGCGAGATTCTGTATCTTTAAAAAAAAAAAAAAAATTGAATAAGATAGCTCTTTTTTGCTTTATTTCCAAGTTTGTTATGCCAAATGCAATAATGTCTGCAAAACCCTGAAATATATATAAGCAGTAGTTGAGGATAAAGAGAAGAAAGACCTTTCAGATCAGAAAGACCTCACTTCAAAACCACAGTCCACTCTGGACTGGCTCCGTGCTCTTAAGCAAGTTACTTAATCTCACAAATCCGCTTTCATCATCTGTAAAACAGGAATGATAATACATGATTAAATAAAATAACATATTTCAGAGGGTCTGACCCTGAGATAATTCTGAATAAATACTGTTACCCCATTAATTAAATATTTTTCAAAAAAAATTTTTTTTCATTACCATAAAAACTATTTAATCAAAACTCTTGTGAGAAGAAAAGTGGTTATAGGTGCCACTTTTCCCCCCAGGATGAGTGCAGAAGGTTCAATCACCTATCAATTTGCCTTTTTTAATACAGTCAGCTTCTATTTAACATGTGTTGCTGGTTACTGAATCATTTACTTCACAGGCAAAGTATCACCACAACGAACATTAATAGATGACCCAAACTCCTTTGTTTGCAATGATAATTTCTTACATTAAGGAAACTCTGAACCAGGGTTTAAAAACCTTACAGCCTGGCTAGCACAGTGACTCACACCTGTAATCCTGGAAGGCTGAGGCCAGAGGATGGCTTGAGGCCAGGAGTTTGAGATCAACCTCAGCAACAAAGCGAGGCTCTGCCTCTATGAAAAATAGAAAAATCAGCCAGGTGTGGTGGCACACATCTGTAGTCCCAGCTATTTGGGAGGCTGAGGCAGGAGGATCATTTGAATCCAGGAGTTTGAGGTTACAGTAAGCTATGACGATGCCACTGCACTCTAGACTGGGAAAAAGAGTGAGACTTCATCTCAAAAAACAATAATAAAATAAAATAAAAATCTTACAGCCTTATAAAAAAATTTTACTGATGTTTATGATGATGAAGTTTGACCTACAAATTACATGTAGTACAATACTCTCTTAGTTGATAAGAATATTTCTTTTGATTTCACTTTGTCTATTTACCTCATTCATTCTTTTAGTGTTTAAAAAAAGTAAGTTTTCTATATAATCAATATTTCAAAGGCAGAAAAATAATCATTATCTCACGGAATTTTTCCTGTTATGCCAAATACAATTTATATTCAGATAATGAAAACTAATTTAACCACCTCACTTAACCGGTAGTCACTGGCTTGGCAATGTTCACTATCCAGAACACAACATTGAACTTGGAATTAAAATCCATGAACTTAAAGCCTATGTACTTTATTTTCAAGATGCCCTTGAGTCCTCCCTCAAAGTCTATTTACTCTTATTGAAGTAGAATTCCAACTTTAAAATTTTATAACTTTTGATTAGCTCCTGGTCCAAACAAATCAGCCATAAGATACATTTTGGGAATAACCAGGTAAATCTGATTATGGACTGGATTTTAGATATTATTAGGAATTACTGTCAATATTATTAGGTTAATAACAATACTGTGGTTATACAGTAATGGCCTTATTTTTTAGAGATGCATACTGAAGTATTTAGGGGTAAATGTCATGATTATCTGTAATTATTTTAAAAGTATTTCAGAAAAAAATGAATAAAGTAAATATAGCAAAACATTAATTATTCAAACATATTTTTGAAAATATGAATGTTTACTATAATATTTCCTCTACCTTCCTGTATGTTTTAGATTTTTCATAATAAAAAAATTTTAAGGTTTTTTAATTCGATGACAAAGACTGCTGGTCTGATTTCCTAACCGACAGTAGGTCAGAAGCAGCGAGGAGAGAAGAGGGGGAGGGTAGCTGCAATGAGGCAGGCTGAGAGTCGCAAGGACTGCAAACTGATAGCCTGGCAGTAAGAGAACAGACATCAAGACTACACTGTACATAAAATGCAAACATAAGAAGTCAACGGTCTGGGCTGCTAAAGATAGGAGCTATCCACAGCTATCCGTGGAATCTTCTCAACATTACAGTAAAGCACTATAATAATCAACAAAGCCCAAGGTTCTCGTCTTGCTTTTTGTTAGTAACTGCCTGCCTGCCTACCCACAGTATTTTATCTTACACAAAAATAATGTTACTAAAAGTTGAGAAAAAAATACATATAATAACAGAACTCTATAACCACCAATACACATATATAATCTTGGCCAATATTTCCAAATGTCTTTTTCAAATGAACAACTTGGTATACACTGCTTTTGCATTTAATAAAAAAATGACTATCTTCCAAGTTCTTACTTATCACATAAAGAGGAACAAGGAATGTACAGAATGTAATTAATGAACTCCTGCCTTATTGCAAGCTAACCAATTTTTCACTTTTACACACAACACTGCAATGAACACCACTCTGAGTACAATTCTTTTCCTCTTTGGGATTATTTACTTGGGATATTATCCCAGAAATGAGATTAGTGGGTCAAAGGGTATGAACATATTACTAAGCTGCATTCCACTTCATACTCCATCAAAACCACAAGAGTATACTCATCACAACTTTATCTTAGACATTGGTCAAACTTTTATTTTGGTTATACAAAAGTTGTAAAATAGTACGTAGTTTTAAAATGCTAAATATTAATAAAACAACATAAAGATGTAACACTTTTCTTTCACCAAGAGCATTTACATTTCTGTGACTTTTCAGAAGTCATTTAACCTTCCAGGACTTTTGTTTGTACATCTCCAAAATAAGAAGACCACATCAACTTCACTAGTTCTCAGGGAAGTGATAATTAAAGACAGACAGACTACTTTTCACTCAAGACTGGCAAAATTTCAAGACTGACAGGGTCCAGAGATAATGAGATTACAGGGACTAGGCATTATCATATACTGCTGTGGGTTTGTGCATCTGAAACTAATCTGACAGTATCTATTAAAATTATAACTATACATATTCCTTAACCTAGAAATCTATCTTTTAAGACTATCCTACAGAAACAAGGGCAAAAGTAATAAAGATTATATATTTAATACAGGATGGTTTATAATAACAAACTAGAAAACTAGAACCACCTGAATGCCCATTAACAAGGGAATGGTTGAATAAATTACAGCACATCCACACTATGGAATATTAAGCAGGAATTGGAGCTAGTGTATTAATTTAGAAAGACATTCATGATCTATTGGTACGCAAAAAAGCAACATGCTTTGTGATGATCACATAATTTTTTTTTAATTTTTAAAGGAAAAACTTTATAAGCATTTTGTATTTATCACTATAGAGAAAGGTGCAAAAGATCTTTCTCGTACAGCAAACTAATAACAATGATTTCTTCAGATGAGAGAAGAAGAAATTATTCCCTTCTTCCTATTCCTCTATATTATTTATTACTCTTTGCTTACTAGGAAATAAATGTCCATAGATAGCAGGGATTTTTTTCCAAAGGAATATTGTACTACATATCTCTCAAATTCTAATTAACTTCCAAAGCACATAATTCTATGAAGTGAGGTTCACCAAAAGGTCACTGAATCTTTAATGAATGGTTGAATTATGTTCAATACACCCCCGGAGTATGTAATATAGTTTTGTAAGGTTTACAACAAAAATTGGTAATACTTTTCTAAGTGTTGACACAAAGGAGTAAATAGGAAAAAATTCAACTTACGTTAAACACCTCAGCGCCACCACCCCCAAATTCTCAATAAATGAAACATTATATTATTCAAATCACTGAGCTGTGCAAAAAATGCCACCAAGTATGTGTGAGAATGTACACTGAACTCTTTCCTAGCCTCATTCTAGTGAAATAACAATCACAAAAATAAAATTCCTATACTATGAGTACTCAAAGAGTAAGAATCTTATTAATCTCAATTTCCCACCCAAAAGAAAACAGGAAAAAGCACTGCAGAGCAGTCTACCCAGTCTCTTCTAAGAAAAATCTTCTGATCAAGGGGGAAAAACATGAGAGACAGTCCCATCCTTTTCAATATATCCAAGTTTAACATTTTAATCAATGTGTGTTAACATTTCTTAAACATTGGCTCTTATTGACTAAAACTACTCATACAAACTTTAAAAGGACACATTATCAACGTCGGGGAGTGAAAAGAACCCCAACATTCATGGATAAGAGCAATGTTCACATGTGCCCCTATCCTAGCAGGAAATTATCATCCAAATCAGTTACTAACCACCATGCAGAGGTGTGCTTTTTTTAAAATATCATAATCACTTCCGAAAGCAGGAAAAAAAAAATCGAACCTTAAATATTGGTCAATTAAATAATTCAAAATTTTCAAAACAGAATAGAGTCTCGTTTTTAAACATACCATGTCTACAATCTTCATCAGCTTGCCCATAGTTTTTCTGCAAAATAAAAGATACAAGATAAAATTAAGTACTTCAAGGGCTGCTTTTAACAGAGATGTTATCAAAGAGAAGCTCAGCTTTGTTTCAAAGTTTAAAGAGGCAAGATGATCGCTTGAGCTCAGAAGTTCAAGATCAACCTGAGCAAGAGCAAGACCTTGTCTCCAGCAAAAACAGAAAAATTGGGCAGTTGTGGTGACTGGTGCCTGTAGTCCCAGCTACGCAGAAGGCTGAGGCAGGAGGATGGCTTCAGCCCAGGAGTTTGAGGTTGCAGTGAGCTATGATGATGCCACTGCACTCTAGCTGGGGCAACGGAGCAAGACTCTGTCTCCAAAAAAAGAAAAAAAGTTTAATCATTAATGTTCTGAATTTAATACCACAGAGCAAAGCTAACTCGTGTGCTCTCTGAGGATTGCATGGGATTCTGCAAATAAACGTCATAGTACAGTGTCCTAGTCCACTGACTCTACTCCTACTTCTCACCTTCTCTAACCTCAACTCGCCAGCACCCCCCTCAGCTTTACTGAGAAAACCAAAGCCCCCAGAAGAGAATTTCCACCATCGCCACCATATCCACCTGCTCCCAGCACATATTCTGTCTTCCTTCCACCTGTTAACCAGAAACTCTCCGTGCTCCTTTCTAAAGTCAACTCTACCACTTGTGCAGATCCCCTCTGCCACCCACGCAAGAACAGCACTCCAGCAAGCCTCCTCTATTTCTCTTTACATCATTAATGTTTTGCTTTTGATTGGTTCATTCCTATAAAGAAATATGCTGTTATTTCTCATATCTAAAAAAATCCGTCTCTTGACTTCACCTCTCCCACTAACTACCATTCCTTTTACTTTTCATTCTTTCCCCTTTTTTTATTTTTATACCTCTTTGTGGCAAAACTCCTCAAGAGTTGTCTATTTTAATGTATTTCAATTCCTTCCCTCTAAATCTCTCTTAAGCCCTCCTTAATCAGTCTTTCACCCACCAGTCCAAGGAAGCTGCTGTCACTGAGGTCACCACTGACCTCCACTGTACCCAACTGGATGCAGAGTCTGCATTCACATGTACCCATTTGGATACATTGCCACTTCTCTTTTCCCAGCCACTGACACTAGTGAACATTCCCTCCCTGTGATATACTTTCTTCCTGAGGCTAGCAGGACACCTTACTCTCTTATTTTTCCTTTACCTCAGGGGTTGCTCCTCAGGCTCCTTGCTGGTTCCTCCTCTTCTCCCAACCTGTTAACACTGTAGTACCACAAGACTAAGCCCTTGGTCCTCTCCTCTTCTCTACTGACACTCATTCCCTTGGTGATTTTAACCAGGCTCAAGACATTATATAGCACCTCTATCCCACAACTCTCAACCTCCCTCTCCCAAACTCCATACTGGCACACACAACTGCTTACTCGACATCTCCAGCTGGATATCTGAATGGCATCTCAAACTCAATTATGTCCAAAACTGAACTCCCACCTTCCCTGACAAAATTTGCTCCCCAGCTATATCCTTCTGACCTAAGCTGAAGGAAATTTCATTATTCCAATTGTTCAGACAAAAAAAAAAAAAAAAAAAA
>RJWJ010027651.1:0-22026 GCA_004363605.1 Indri indri
TTGCTGAGCCTTTGTGGTGCTCAGAGGTTGCTTATTGGCAGCTAGGAGGAGCTGCTGATATGGAGTTCAGGGCTATCTCTTCAAGCTTGGAGTGTAGCTCCTGATGGAAGGGGCCTAATTGAGTGATTGCTGAGGCCCCTACCAAGGCTTTTTCCATTTCTGTCCACAAGCCTGGGCACTTTCCTCTCTGATGGGTCCACGTGTGTTCCCTCTCCACTCAAGATGGGTTCTTGAGCTACCCCACAGTTCATGTGTCTGACCCGCTGGCATGCATCTCTATGTGACACTGGTGGACAGGGGGATCTCCAATTGTGCACCCTTTTCCTGCCCCTAGATCCTAAGGGGAGGAAGTTCGGCCTCTCTATGCCCAGATGTCTCTGTCAGGGGGGCGCTCTCACCAGGGCAATAGTGTCAGCTCAAGAAACTCTTGGATCAAGCTGCATTACTGAAGTGAACAGTGGATGAGGCAGCTGCTCTGATTCAGCCTGCCATGCCCAAAGCATTCAGTTGCCATGTGACCCAGTACTTATTTTTATTTATTTATTTATTTATTTTTCTTTTTTTTTTTTTTTGAGACAGAGTCTCACTCTCTTGCCTGGGGCGAGTGCTGTGGCGTTAGCCTAGCTCACAGCAACCTCAACCTCCTGGGCTCAAGCAATCCCACTGTCTCAGCCTCCCGAGTAGCTGGGACTACAGGCATGCGCCACCATGCCTGGCTAATTTTTTCTATATATATTTTTAGCTGTCCGATTAATTTCTTTCTATTTTTGGTAGAGACGGGGTCTCGCTCTTGCTCAGGCTGGTCTTGAACTCCTGAGCTCAGAACGATCCGCCCGCCTCGGCCTCCCAGTAACCCAGTACTTATGCAAATGCAGTATCAGTGCGGCAGCCTACTCCAGTATGGCGGTTCTCCAGCGAGGGGGGATGGCGCAAGGTTACAGTTCCCTGCTCTCCTGTGCTCCTCCACACCCTCCTGATGAGTAAGGGCTTTCTCTCGCTGCCTGACTCTGGAATCAGGGCCTCTCCCCTATGCCTCCCTGTCCCACTGTTTCAGGTGTCAGTAGGTGAACAGTGCCAAACACCTGTGGGCAGGAAGAGAGCAAACTGTGGTTTTCCGGTTTTCCCACTGGCTGAGGCGGGAACACAACCCAGCTTGTGTGTGTGTGTGTGTGTGTGTGTGTGTGTGTGTGTGTGTGTGTGTGTGTGTGTGTACGGCGGTGGGGCACTGGGTCCCCGCCCTTCTCTCTGAGCCGCCATTGCTCAGGCTACACTCTCTGAGGAAGGTTCCACTGGGAGTGTGACCCCTTGCAGGAAGCCAAGTCTCTCAGTGCAAAGCACTATGGGAAGGGTGTGGCCACATGGCTACCAGCCCGCTTGAGCCAAAATTACTTTCCGGGATGCCAGGTGTGGAGGGGGTGCAGATGAGGAGGCATCCAGATGCAGGGATGCTGGCTCTCTGGTCACTCGTGGCACTCCCCCAGGGGTTGAGAGCCCTGTGTTCCCTTGCTGGCTTGAGGCATCCTGAGGCAACCAGGTGGGGAGCGGAAAGACCCCTTCCCATTCCCCTGGGATCCAGAACTCCCTGGAATTTGTTCACACTGCAGATTTCTCTTTTCTATCCTCTTCTCTCTCAGCTGCACAGTTCCTCCTGGTGGTGTTCCTGGACTCCACTGGTGTCCTTCCCTGTGGTCCGCTTCCAAGCAGTAATCACTCTCCACTCTCCTCAGTTCAAATTTCAACTCTTCTGTCAGGATATTCTGACAAGCTGTGTCTCTACTTGGTCATCTTGGCTCTATTTCTAATTTTATGCAGTTTTACAATGATATAACTGGGTGTAGTTGTTTGTTTGTTTTTTGAGGAATTTGTTCTGCTTGGTGTTCTTTGAGCTTTCTGGATTCATGGTTTGTTGTCTAATATTAATTTGGGGACTTCTAATTATTGCTTCAAATATTTCTTCTGCTTCTTTTCTTTCTTCTCCTTCTGGTATTCCCATTACCTGTCTGTTACACCTTTTGTAGTTGTCCCACAGTTATTAGATATTCCAGATTTTCTGTTCTATTTTTTAAAATTTTGTTTTGTCTTTTTTTTCTTTGCTTTTCAGTTTTGGAAGTTTAAATTGACATGAGCTCAAGCTCAGAAATTCTTTTCTCAGCCATATCCAGCCTACTAATGAGTCCATCAAAGGCATTCTTTATTTCTGTTATAGTGTGTTTAATATCTAGTATTTCTTTTTTATTCTTTCTTGGAATTTTCACCTCTCTGCTGACATCCATTTTTGCATGCTGCCTATTTTTTTCCATTTGAGCCCTGAGCATATTAACTAGAGTTGTTTTAAATTTCCAGTCTCATAATTCCAACATTCTTGCCATATCTGTATCTGGTTCTAGTGTTTGTTCTGTTTCTTCAAACTGTTTTTTGCCTTGTAGTATGTATTGTAATTTATTGTTTAAAGTTAGACATGATATACTGGGTAAAAGGAACTTCAGCAAATAGGCTTTATTAATGTGGTAGTAAGGAGTGGGGAAAGAGGGAGTGTTCTATGGTCCTTTTTTTAGGTCTCAGTCTTTTGGTGAGCCTGTGTACCTGGATTGTGAACTTCACCAATGCTTCTCATTGTTCCTTCCCTCCTCTCTAAGGTAGAATAAGATGGCTAGAGGGGGCCGGAGTTGCATATTCCTCTTTCCCCAGGTTATTTAGGCTTTGATAAAACTTCAGCAGGTTAGGCTCTGGTAAAACAGTTTTTCTTGAGGGCAGACTTTGTTAATAAGAACAGAACGCTCTGTTGTATTTCAAAACGGCTGTCCTTCCCAGCCCTCTGCCAAAAGCAAGAGAGGATTTTACTCAACTATTCCCTGTATGAACTTGGTAGAGATCTTGGAAGTGAAATGCACAAAAGTGTGGTGCCCTTCTAGAGTATTTAACTCTCAGACTTGTGCACACTGAGCCTCCAGCAATTCATAAACTAGAGTTCAGGTTTTTCTATCCTTTCACTGGTTCCTAAGGAAGTTTCTATTCTAGAGTTTCTTCTCTAGTAAGTGTGATTCTCTGTATCAGCCTGACTGTCTTTCCAATTTTGGGAGCAGCAGTGTTCTCTGTGATTTCACTTCTCTAATGGATCTAAGACACTGTAGATTTTCCAGTTTGTTTAGCTTTTTAACTTGTTAAGATACAGTGACAACTTCCAAGCTCCATACACGTGAGACTGGAAATTGGAAGCCTCTGAAAGTAGTTTTTATTTATTCACATGTAAGGCTCTTCTATGATACTGATGTTTCTAGTTTTGCCAAACTCTTACCATCTTAGAGAATATGGCAAAAAAATTTCCTGCGTTTTGAAGAGTTTTGCAGAAGGAAGAGCACAACTAGCATTATAGCATTAATATAATAGCATTGCTGATATAATTAAGCCAACTCATATTTTCTGAAGGTTTAAATATGTCAGGCATTTCTCTAGGTATTTTGACATACATTATCTTATTTAATTCCCATGTATACTACCCATTTTTACATGGGAGGGAAATAGGTTGAGAGAAGTTAAGAGACTTGCTAAATTTATGCTATTGGTGGATGATATTCAGGTTTGAACTTGGTCTTTCTGACTTACATTATTATCTTCTAATTTGAACACTTTCTTCTCCATTTGCTAAAATAGACACAGTTGTCATTGACCTTACAGAGCAAAAGGGATTATCTTCAGAAGCTTAAGTTTACAGAGAGAGAGAGAGAGGATTCTATTACAATTCTTACCTTTTATCATGGTTATTAGAATGAAGAATTACAATGGCTACTGAAAACAAATGGCAAAAGTTAAAAGTTATTTCTCTAAAATTATGGTATCAGTGGCCTGTGCACCTTGAGAGACAGCTATTAAAATTATTCTACATTTGTTAACCCCAACTAATCTAGCTACTCTGCCTCTATTTATTATTTTTAATCACTAAAGGATTAGTTACTGCGTTTTTGTTTTTTAATTGATACTGCTCTCTGTTCTGTAAATCTACCGTGCATTTTCAGAGATCGTAGACTGCAGTAGTTTTATTCTGAGGAGGTTAATAACTCAGAAGCAAAGTGGGCAAGAGGATGCGATCTTCAGCCTTTTAGAAATCATATACCAGTTTTTGATTAAAATAAAATAATATAAATTATTATATTAATAGATGCAGGAAAAATTTTAATAGATATGCCTATTAAAAAGGCAGATATATACATATAGGTTGATATTTTGGCAGCCAGATTTCATTTTAACTAGTCCAGACCAAAATATAAGTCATTTTGAAACTAATGGAGTGCAAAATTAGAATTTAAATTGAAACCACTCTAAGTAAATCTACAAAATGGTAATAGTTGAAAGAGACTGCTGCTGTTAGTTTTATTTTGGTGTTAATATTATTCCCATAGAATTTTACAAGGATTTAATTTCATTATTCTAAAGCAAAAGATTCAGGTAGACATCATAATTCTGCCATGATAATATTCATCACACTTTGTTGAAATTTCTGTGAGCTCTGAACACCCTTGTTCAGGACACTTTGTTTAAGAAAGATGCTTTTGATATTTGGGACCGAATGGTAAAGGACCAAGGTATCTGAAGTAGGAATACCTTTCTAGTCCTAGAATTTCTCCTTGGCTTTAACTGAAGTGTGCCTTCTAGCATATTTGATTCCATATTTGATGATACATGAACGACTTCAAGTTGCCCTTCTTCCATAGTAAACTCAAACAAATATGCAGATCCAATAGAAAAAAATGAGTTTTGATATGAGGCAAATCTGGATTCATGTATTAACTTTTTGTATACGTTTTGTCACTTCAAAATAGCAGGCATGGTAACTATCTCATAGGAATGGTACTGGGATTAAATAAGATCCTGTAACTAAATATCTCCAAGCCTGGTTTTTGGCATATAGTAGACATTTGGTAAATGTTTGTTGTTTAAACAAATAAATGACAAATTTATATAAAAATTAACACAGCCATCTTGCTCCTAGCAAAGAGAAGATGCAGAGTGAACAGTAAAATAGCAACATTAAACACAAAACAAAATAGTAGTTTGAGAAGGACAATAACAGACATACTGACTAAACAATGAAGGTGTCTAAAACACTCATTTCCAAGTTCATAGGACAGGAAGCTTACTATTTCAATGTGGAATACAAGAATTCTTTGAGAAACAACTAGTCAGAGAGGGCAGAGATTCTGCCTGTATCCCCAGGTTTTAGTCCAATGCTTGACACACTGATGCTCCACAAAGCTTTGAATGAACTCTTAGAATTTAGGAAAAAACCCTGCATTGCCATAAAAAGGGCTATTATATATATATATTTGTGATTTTTGAAAAAAAGCTTATAAATTATTTTGATAGATGGTTATGAGGTCAGTTCTAAGAATGTACCTCTTGTCCATAGAGTAACGTTGCAAGCTATCTCATTTCATATACTTAAATGTGACTTACAGAAATCTTCAGACTGAGAAAGCCACAAGAATGTGTTACTCAGCTCTCCCTTTAAGAGATAACCTGCTGCAGGGAAGGCTCCACACAACAGTCACACTGACTTCACACTCTCCCCGGGCTTCTCAGTAAATGACCAGAGTCCGGCCATCTCTGCTCAAAGCAGGATTCCTCTGAGAGGCAGTCTCGATGATCCCTATTGGCCTGGCTGAGACTTTCTCAGAGCTACACTACAGTCAAAGGCTCTTTCTACCCAATCCTCTTTCCCTTTCTCTGTTTGCAGGTGTCAGCCCTGCATCAGGTAGAAGGTCTGATGTTTTTCTACCTACTGTTGTTGCCACGCCCCTTTATTCTTCACAGGTGTTACCCCAATGAATGTCTTTCCCTTTTAAATCTGTCTTGATGTCTGTTTCCCAGGGCGTCTGAATTGACCACAGATAGAATGCTAAATAAATATGTTTCTAGAGAATTAATTATTACAGAGCAGTAATTAATGTTACGTTTTTAAAATTTTCCGTGTATACCCTTTTATATCAATAGAATCTACATAATTAGTAAATTTAAGGTGTTTTTTTCCAAGATCACACACTTAAAGCACTCTGCGGTGAAATGAACTGCTTGTCCATAGTCCCCTAAAATGACCCCAGATGCCCATGAGAACTGTCACATCTTGATTTTTTCCAGGCCTTTTCCATTTATTTCACTAACTCATGTTTAGTTGTTATCTATTAGGGCATCAAGGCACTGAGAACACAATGGGAGACAAAACAGTCCTGTTTCCCATTCTTATGGGATGAGGCAGACATTAAATAATCATAACCATAGAAAGGAACTATGACAGGTTTATGAAAAAGGAAAGAAAAGGATTGAGCAAATAATATTGA
The DNA here is from genome assembly GCA_004363605.1 of Indri indri. Taxonomy (NCBI): domain Eukaryota; kingdom Metazoa; phylum Chordata; class Mammalia; order Primates; family Indriidae; genus Indri; species Indri indri. Next base: position 6,333 of record RJWJ010027651.1, read on the forward strand.
GAAGTAGAGAAATAGTAGGAAAAAAACAGGAAATTATGATGTCATGGAAGTCAAGAGAAAATTCTAAGTACTCTGAACTCAATCGTGTTGAATACTCTCCTGAGAATATTGAACATAAGCAAGATAAAGACTTAAAAATATCCTTTGATCTAACAGCATGGTAGTTATTGGTGACCTTACCAAATGTGTATTGGTGAACAGAGGGATTAGAGAACTATTTGATGTGAGTGGGGAGTTAATATCAGATGAGGAAGTGGAGACAGAGTATGCAGACAACTCTTTCTGAGATCTGGCTGCGAAGGAGAGCAGTAAGAAAGAATGATACATTCGCCTTGAAGGAAGACTTTGCAAGATACAAGATAGCATGTTGGTGGCTTATGGCAAGGAATCAGTCAAAAGCAACAGACTAAAGAGATAGTAAAGAGAGGCTACCTGTTTTTTTTTTTTTTTCCCCCATCAGAATGTCTCCTCTTGCTTTTCACCCCAAATCAAATTTCAAATGTCCATACCTCTGAGAACCCCCAAATCTCAGAAATTATTGACATAAAGACATGTCTCTCCATCTACCCAGTGTGTGAAGCCTGATAGACTTTTCATTTTGTTGAAGAGGTGAGCGGGCATTTGAACAAGGCAGAAACTGCCCCAGGTAAAATGATATTGGATATATTTTGAAAAATACACGAGCTCAAATAATTTAGTAATAATTAGTGTCTAAAAGTTCATACCATTCAGTCGATTATTTTAAATTCTACGGATACAGAAAACATTAAGAAAGAATCCCTGAGAAGCTTGGAATGTGAGACTAGAGCATGTCCCTCTACCGATTTTAAGATTTCAAATGGTTGTAGCCATTATTAATAATAACGTGGATTTTGCCATTAGAATTGAAGCTTTGTGCTTTTGGATTCATTATTGATGCCTGGAAACTTGAATAATCTCCGAGGAGTTCAACATTGCAGTGTGTTGACTACCAACTAGGGAAATTCCACTTGTTTCTTCTCCTTAGTTGTTAAACATTTTTCAACTCAATGAGAATTTTGAAGATGATACAAGAAGATTATGAATTCAAGAATATGAATTATTTGTATTGAGCCAAAATGGATAGGTGTTACTTTTTTTCAGGCTTATTTTCTTCTTTTGTTTCAGACAATTGGTTTTTTATTAAAATACAAATGTGAATATTATTAATTGTAATCTATCAACAGAGAAAACTAACCAATACTAAGGACATTTTGAATTCTAACATACTATGCTGTGTTGAATTCCATCCACAGTAGGCCTCGGAGACTTGGTCTCAGTTTTGCACGTGTGCTTTATGAGTTAGGAGGTTTTGTACTGACAGAATCTTAGAAATTTAAACCAGGAAGGGACTTCAGGAATCCTTTATTTTATGGCTCTCAATCTCAAAGTGGGCTTAAAATTCTATGTAAAATTTTTTTTATATGTGCGTATCTTCAGATTTTCATGGCTTTGATTAGATTCTTAAAATTCCTGACATTAAAAAGGCATCTAAAACTACATTTTACAGAATAAAAAACCAATGCCTTTCTCCAACTCATACAAAGCTTACAAAGCATTAGTGGAGTGATATATATTATTATGACATAAATTTTACTCTTAAGCCCATAAAATCAAACCAGACATATTTAGACTTTCTTTATTGCTCAAGTCATTTATCAGGTTCAATTTGTCTGCCGCATGCTCTACTGGACTATTTAGGTACTTTGGCAAAGCTTTAATGTTTTAATGGGAAAAATTTTAAAAGTTAGAGGAGATAGACATCTTTGCATTTACTGGGAAAAATAAACAAAGGCTATTAAACCAGAGTTTGTCAAATTAGATAATGAGAAGATGCATTCGCATTTTGCATTGCAGTGATCCCATGCTAACATGATCAGTTCCAACCTGAGAAGAAATGGAATGTGTCCACTATTTTTCTGTATTTTCTATTTCAAAAGTAGAGTTAATAGACACTCTGATAGAGTCCAGCTGCTATTCTCATTGACTTAATGAATTTCTTAATGTACCCCATTGTGCCTCAGTATCAAAGAAATGTATGGCACATGTAACTTTTAAGTACGAATTATTTTACTTTTTATTGTGTATTTTAAACCTACAATTTTATATTTTCTTTAATAAATTATATTATATATATGTAGACAAATATAATATGCCAATTGTGCTCTTTTAATGCATATATGAATAGCTTTATTTTCTGAGATACTACCAATAACTTCATGCTATAGAGTAACTCAAAACAATAACATAAAAACACCCCAATTCTAACACAATTGTAAATATTTAGAACTTTTTGGTAAAGTACTAAGAATATTTTTTAAAAAGTACATCAGAAAGGTTTAAGGTCAGTAACTTTGTCTATTAGTCAGGATGTCATGAAATAATTGCATAAATGGCCCAAAAAATTAAACATGGGTATTCTTATGAAAATAAGAGATGTCTTAAGATGCCAATAAAATATGTCTTAAGAGAGAAATGCAATCAATTAGAGATTCAGAAAAAATGAAGAGAAACATCAATAAATAGGCTTTTAAATTTTTTTTCTGGTAATGATTTTTTCTGAACACCATTTGATAATGAATTTCAAGTTATATGTCTTCACATAAACCTTACTACACAGTTATAAATGACTAATTATGGTAAAGCTTAACATGAGAATTAAGTCATTCCCTGGGGCCACCTGAAAGAGCCCAGTGTTAACTGCATTATGGCACTGGGTTTTGATGTGCAGCTATTATTTTTCCAAGCTTTGACTTTGAAGACATTGATCAAAAACTACCACCTTCTACCATGCACAATAACCCTGTCAGAGGCTTGAAAACACCTCATAACAACCACCTTATGCTCACAAAGAAATGAATTTCAAAACCAAAAGATGTGAATGGCAAGGAGCCAGGGAGGAACTGATTTACCAAACTTACCTCTTATTTTGAATCCTTGTTGTGAATGGAAGCCATTTTTAACTCACACAGCTTTTTAATTGGGACACTTCTAATAAAAGCTTCAGAAGACAGACTCTGCCATGGCAAAAGATAGAAGACAAAAAGGCAGAAATGTGTAACATCTTTCAAAGTCAGTTTCATCATATTTTATAACAAAAATGAGCAAAAAGTATTGTTTTAGCTCCTATAGCAATTCTTCCTGAAGAAATAGGGATTTGAGGATATATGAGGAATTGGTTTACATATCTTGTGTATCAATAAAATCAATAAAATATAGCAGGATGTAACACATTAAAGTACATCTTTTGCTTTAATTGAACCAATTTGGTTTCCGAAATGGGCATTTATGAACTTCTCTTTTGCAAATTTTTATTTTATGAAAGCCTTTAATTATTTTTCTAATGCTGAATGGCAGGATCTCACAACAGTTACCTTGAGAGAGAAAAACTACCTTCGAATTCAGTATTAGGTTTTGAAAAGAGTGAAATGTATCTAATCTGGCTTTCTTTACTCTTCAGAGTAAAAGGAAAACATGTTTCAAATTTCTAGTTGTATAAATACCAGCAAAAAGTATTGATTTCTCTTTTACTATAATACTATTTACATGGAGTGTGGGGAAGAAAGAGAAAAACGGAAAAAGAACTCTACGTTTACTAAGAGAAGACATGCAAAATATAGAGTTTTGAATTTCTCTCTTTTCCTTTTTTTAAAACTTCATACATTCTTTTAAAAATGGGACTGTTGTTAACTGAAAGAATGGATGCATTTTTAAGGTTGCTAATGAGTCAGCCAATAAGTGCCTTTTCTGAGTAACTCTATCATAAACAACACTACTTAACTGGTTTCTTTGTGAATCTGTATTACAGTGGGAGCTAGTCTGATTTCTGGGGAGAAGCATGAGTTTAGTAAGGAGTCTGAATGTTAGACTACCTTGAGGACTTATTTTCTTTGAAAATCTGTTTTCTCATTTGTAAAATCAGGATAATATAATTGGTTTCAATAAGGTGACTGTCAGGATTAAGTGACATAATATATCTAAAGTCCCAGAGACAGTGCATGATGTATTATAAGCAGCTCTTAAAAGTTAGCTATAATATTTCAAGGGATGTCCATCATATATAGAAGATCTTTTAAGATGGAAACATTTTATGAGAGAAGTTTATTGATTCATGGCTATTTTTTTCTTTTTAATTAATTGACTTAGGAAGCAGTTTTTAAGTAAACTTCTTACTAAAATACTTCAGTGTCTAATATGTGCTATTCATTCTGTTACAATCTTTAACAGCCAAATAAAGGCTTTTAATAAACATTCTGAATGAATCTATGCTGCTGTTTGTTTAAGGACTGAATTCTGAGGAAATGTTTTTGCATATATTCATTTATGAAGGTGGGTTCTATTCAGCGTAAGACAAAACTCAAAGCTTATCTCAATGCCTAGGCATGAATTTACTTTAAATATCCTACAAGTTAAAAAATAAAACAAGCATTTCATGAGTTCTGAGCCCTATTTACACGGTAGACTTGGATCCATTAGAATAAACTAAACACAGTTTTTGAACATGTGGATATGCAATTAAGCACAATGGCACCAAGGTTTCTTGTTATAGTCTTTAAGTCAATAACACTCCTTTATAAAGAATTGTTTAAATGAGCAAGTTCACAATGGTCTGTGTCATTTGCTCAAAGAAAAATCAGGGTATGTTTCAATGATTGGAACTTTTGCTATGCTTTACTTCAATTACCCCAGTCCTACTTGACCAGAGATTTGCAAAACGGTATTATCCTTCTATGAATTGATACCTTATATAACTGTGTTCTTTATAGGATTTTGGGTTATCACTGTTATTTCAGAAGGCAGTACCAATTTCCTGGTAGGGAAACCACTGCCATTTATGAGAAAAAGAAAGAATACGTGGGATAATGATTGAATGAACTGCATATTAGAATTAAAATTCGTACAACTCTGTCAGTAAAAAAGTCGATAACATAAATCAAAATCTTTAAAACTATTTACAACCTTTAATTCAGTACTTGTATTCATAGGGATTTATCCTAAAGAGATAATTTGAAATATGGAAAGTGTTTTATGCACGTCTATTCATCACCTTCTTATTTAAAACAGGGAGGAAATAAAACAATATAAATGTCCAAAACAAGAAGAATTAAGATATGACTAAATAATGAAAAATTAGATAGCTATCAAAGTTGATGTTTGAAAAAAAAAAAACCTGTTAAAAATGGAAAAAATTTATGTTGTAAAATTAGGTTAATGTATTATAGTGTAATATTTTCATATGCAGAAAAATTGTAGAAGTAAATACACAACTGTGTTAATCCATCATATTCATAAGCAACTTTATTTGCTTAGATCTAAACATTCTGAAAAAATACTGGAATGTAATCATTGGCGTGAAAAGTGTAACTGTAAAATTTCATAGTACTTTTCATTTAAGAAAAAAATTATCATAAAATATCTTATTTAACTTTAAATAAAACAAAGTAAATGATAAACCATATTTAAAAAGAAATCACACTTCAGCTCACATAAAATCAAAGGAGGAAAAGTATGAAAAAATTAATTTTAAGAGCACTAGAAATTACTTCTCAAACATTTTAGAACATAAAGAAAAAGTAATGATATTAACATTTATTCAGTCAACTCATAAATAAGTCCTGTGACATCTATTCATATTTTCAAAGATATATTGAGCATTTACTATATACTGTATATTTAGAAAAGGATATATAAAGAAAGAGTACATGTGCATTCCCTATATTTGTTAGTTGCTTAGGATTCCAGGTAAGCATCTTCAATTTGTGTGAAAAGAGCTTGTAAAGCAACAAAATACATCCTACTCTATTTCACAATTTGTATCTCCTTGATAGTGAGAGAAAAATGTCTATGGTCTCCAATTAGTTTCTAGTCATTCCAGAGCAAGGCATCAGAGGTGATGTCCTCCAAGGAAGTGCTATTTCTTAAGAGCCAAAATGCTGTGGTTAGTCACAGTTTTGGTGTAATGAATACTCTCTCCCCAGTCTCACGGTATCCTAGGAGGCTGTGTTTACTGGTAGGAATTGGTTCTTCAGGAGTGACATTTCTGGGTCTACTATGTATGTCACCAAACATGTCCATCCTTCCTACAACAATACCCCAGGAGAGGATATATCCTAGAGGAGGCCTATTTCTTCCCAGACCTATGGTGCCTAGCTATCTGATGAGACACAGTCCAAGGGCTAAAATTTATTTCATCAAGCAAACTATGGCCTCCTCATCCTGATAATGCTCAATTGCGCCTTGAAGAACTTCAGGAAAAGAGAAATGTAGTTCAAAATTCCTCCAAAACTGACAAACCATAACATTAGCATACACATTCTGGCTCTGGGAAGTCTGGCATTAAATGGACCATGTAAGGTGTGCTCTCATATATTCTGAAGCCATGGAGTGAACTCTATAATGTTTATGTTTGACAGAATAGGCAATATGAGCCATTCATTCCAAATCCTCAGTCCTCTTGCCAAAAACTTCCACCAAACTAAGCACATATACTTTATTTTTCCTTTATTGACAGGTTACCTGTGGATATTCTACCATTTTTCTTCTTTCCAAGTCTTCTATCAATTGCCTTCTAGGCTCAATTTCCTGTGCAATTCTGCCTTGCACATTCAATTATACCTACAGGTATAATTTCTATCTATCTAGTCCCATTTTCATCTTCCCAAGGTTGTCTATAACTTGCTTTAAAATAGTCCCCAAATCTAAGAAGTATTTGGCAAGTGATCTGGGAGTCGAACAACAGTTAAGCAAAGAAATATCAGAAGACTATTTCTTTACATTTAGTTGTAGGTTGTGGAGATAGAGCTAATTTTAGAAGTCTGGGCAAATCAGCACGAAAACTTTATAGACAAACCATAGTCAGAGAGAGGAAATAGAAGTCAGGGTGTTTTGTCTTCAATGAGGCCCTTACCTAGGAAAGAATGAAACTGTGACAAGAAAAAATGTAGTTGAGACAATTTCTCCCAGGAGAACCAGGATATTTCTAGTTTACTGGAAGTCTAGGCAGTAAACAGATGCTTTGACTGAGGCTGTAGAGGGGTAGCGGTGAGGATCTTTAGAGGACAAGAACATTAATGAAAAATAACTTCAGACTAGACTTGACAAATGAAATGAATCACAGACTTAGAAATTTCCTTGAAGATAACTTAATGTTTTCACTTGCCAATGGGGAAAGCGAAGTGGAGAATAAATGACTTGCCTAAGATCTGATAGCTAGTGAGCATCAGAGGAATGCCTATGCAGCAGGTGCTCGAATAACTCACTTCATTTAATGTCATTTCCTTATAAAGTTGATGAGGAAAAAAACAGATCCCTGCCGTAAGCTGATCTCTGTGTGAAGTTTGCATGTTTTCTCCATGTCTGCGTGGGTTTTCTCTGGGTACTCCAGTTTCCTTCCACATCCCAAAGATGTGCACATCAGGTGGACTGGCATGTCTAAGTGCTCCCAGTCTGAGTGAGTGTGGATGTGTGTGTGAGTGCACCCTGCAATCAACTGGTGTCCTGTACAGAATTGGTCCCTGCCTGGTGCCCTGAGCTTCCAGGGCCTATCTGGCCACCTGAGACCCTGAACGAGAATAATTGGCTAAATAATAATTTTATATTTATTAATCTTTCTTAAATGTATGTATAGCTCACATTTAAATTTATAACGTTGGAAGTATTTGGGATTTTTATTTAAAAGTTTGGTAATGTTTTTGTGACCAGAAATACACTGTAGGAACTTAACTCTTGTTTATATCAATTAAGCCTATGATAAAATTGGTTTCACTATCCATTGTTTTGCTTAAAGTCCAAGAACCTATTGATGACGGTAAGTGAGGACTTACTGTACTTACAAATGCAGATTCACACTTCCATTCTTCTATGCTGAACGGTTGGTATGGTGGACCAACAAAAACATGGCAGTTGACTCCAAGAATCTGGGTGGACAAGAGGTTGGAGCAGAAATGAATAATAATTTTTTTAAAAGGCAGTGCACAGATGTTTTTGAGCTTGGGAAGAATTATATTTATTAGCCTCCCTTTCCTTCCTTCTGATACACTGCTACACTTCCCATTTATCAAGTGAGAGTCTTTTTTCTTTATTTAGAGCAAATTTGGAAATGATACATTTGTGATACTTGCACACAGTCTAATTAAAAATGTTTCTTCTTTCTCATTACCTTTTCATTTGATGAAACGATTGCTACTGCTAAACTGCAGCTGTCAACATCTTCTCAGTGACTTATAAGAATAGTCACAGTATTCAATTGTTAGATGGAGTAAAAGGAAAATAAAGCATATGTACTTTGAGAAAAAGAGAGTACAAATAGGACTATTATTAGAAGAGATGAGATTCAGGCTTTCCAGTGTATTTGAGAAGAAGAAATATAGGTGTTAAAAATTACTGCTAAAATTATTACCACAATTAACTGATACATTCATCATCCCCAAATATTTTCTTCTGTTCCTTTGTAATCCTTTCTGGCCATCTTTCCCTGCCCCTTTACAACTTGTTGCAGGGGACCATTGATAGGCTTTCTATTGCTATTGATTTCTAGGATTTTACATAAATTAAATCATAAAGTATATATTCCTTTTTGTCTTGTTTCTTTCTCTCAGAATAATTATTTTTAGGTGCATTCATATTGTAGCATGTAATCAATAGTACTTTTTTATTACTAAGTAATATTCTATTATATAGCTACATCCCAGTCTGTTAATTTGTTCATCTGTTGATAAACATTGGGGTTTTTCCAGTTTGCAGATATACAAATAAAGCAACTCTGAAATTTCACGTCTTTGTATGGACATTTGCTTTATTTCTTTTGGGTAAATACTTAGAAGCAGAATGGCTGGATCATAAGATAGATGTTTGTTTAGCGTTTTCAAGGAACTGTCAATCTATTTTCCAAGGTGGCTGTACTTACCATTTTACATTTCTACCAGAAGTGTATAAGAGTCCCAGCTGCTCCACATCCTTGTCAATCCTTGGTATGGTCAATCTTTTTAATTTTAGCTATTGTAACATGTGCATAGTGGTATTACATGGTAGGTTTAATTTGCATTTCCTTAGTGACCAATGTGTATAGAATCCTTTCATGTGCTTATTTCCATCCATTTATCTTCCCTGGTGACGCTTTTATATATGAGTTCTTTATGAGATATATGTGTTGCAACTATTTTCTTCTGGTTATGACTTCTGATTATCTTAACAGTTCTTTTGAAGAAGAGAAGTATTTAATTTTGATGAGTACCATTTATCAATTTGTTCTTTTTATGCATTATACTTTTTGCTGGTGTAGCTAAGAAATCTTTGCATAACCCAAGGTCACAAAAGTGTTCTCCTATGTTTTATGGTTTTATGACTTATGTTTAGGTCTATGATCCATTTTAAGACAATTTTTCTATGTAGTATGAGATATGGATCAAAGCTTCTGTTTTGTTTTATTTTGTTTTACAAACAAATATCTAATTGTTTTAGCAAACTTTGTTAGGAATAAAATTATCCTTTCTCTACTAAATCGTCTTTTGTACCTTTGTCTAAATTTAGTTATGTATTTGTGTGTGGGTCTATTTCTAAACTCTCAATTTTATCATATTGGTTGATTTTTCTGTCTTTATATTGATCCCACAGTTTTGATTACTGTAACTTTGTAATAATTCTTGAAATAAGGTAAGGTTAGCCTTGAAAATTTATTCTTTTTCAGAGATGTTTTGGATAGTGTAGGTCCTTCCTTTGCATTTCCATATGAATTTTAGAGTGAGTTTGACAATTTCTACAAAAAAAATAAAATAAAATAGCCTGCTGGAATTTTGATTGGGATTGCATTATCTATAGATTAGTTGGAATTGTCATCTTAACAATGTTGAGTCTTCTGACCCATGGACATAATATTTATTTAAATCTTTAATTATGCCAGCAACCTTTTTTTTTTAGTTTTCAGTCTTTCACACACTTTATCAGATGTATCCCTAAGTTTTTTATATTTTGAATGCTATGGTTTTCTAAATTCAAAACCTGATTGTCTGATTTTATTTCACTTTATAGAAATACACTTGATTTTATATATTAATCTTATATCTTGCAACCTTGCAAAAATTACTTCTTAGTTCTAATAGCTCTTTTTTCTTTGGATTCCATAGGATTTTATATATAGACGGTCAAGTTACTTGAAGATAAATAGAGTTTTATGTCCTACTTTTTAATCTACATATCTTTAACTTACTTTTCTTGCCTTATTGCACTGGTCAGCATTTCCAGTGCAATGTTTAATTGATATGGTGAGAGGGGACATCCTTGTATTTCTTCTGATCTTAGAAAGAAAGCTTTTAGTCATTCATCATTAAGTATGCTGTTTGCTGTGTGTGTACACACACACACACAGGTTGAGGGAAGTTCTTTCTATTCCCAGTTTGCTGAGAGGTTTTAGTTTTTAGTCAGAAATAAATAAGGAATATTTGTAGTTTTCTTTAATTGTGATGTCATAGTCTTATTTTGGTGTCAGGATAATATTGGTCTCATAGAAGGAGTTAAGCAATATTCCATCATTTTTTAATTTTCTGAAAGAGATTGTGTACAATTGTTACTATTTTTCCTTAAACATCTAGTAAAATTCACTATTTCAAGCCATCTGATTTTTGAGTTTTTGTAACATGTTTTAAACTACTAAATTAATTTCTTTGATAAAAATAGGGCTTCAGGAATTCACCTGTTTTATCTGAGTTGTTGAATTTAACAGCATAAAATTATATATAATATGTCCTTTTTATTTTTTATATAATCTGTAGTGCTTTCACCTCTTTCATTCCTGATATCAGTAATGTGTAACTTATCTTTTTTTTCCTGATTAGTTTAACTGGAGATCAATTTTATTGATCTTCTTAAAGAGCAAACTTGTGGTTAAGTTTAATTTTTAATTACTTTCCTGTATTCTATTTCGTTTCTTTCTGTTCATGTCTTCATTATTTCCTTCTTCTTCTAATTACTGTGGTTTAATTTAATGCTATTTCTCATTAACAGTTACTCAAGTTGGAAAGTAAGGTCACTGATTTGAAATTTATTATTACTAACATAAGTGTTTAGTTTACTGACTCCTCCAGTAGAGATTTAACAGTATCCCACAAATTTTTATATATTGTATTTACATTTTTACTCAGTTCGAATATGTTTTTCCTTTTTATTTCTTATTTGAAAAATAGGTTATTTAAAAATGTGTTCATTTCCATATATTTTGGGGTTTTCCCTCATATTTTAGTTTAATTTTTTAATTTTAGACCAACTCACAACATGTAACTTCTCATATTTTTTCTGTTACTGATTTCTGATGTTATTTTAGAAAAAATTATTTTAATTATTTTAATTCAATTCCATTGTAGTCAGAAAACATGACTTTGTATGACTTGAATCCTTTTATCCAGCCTTGCTTTTATGGCCCAGAGCTCCAGAATATGGTTGGTTGGTAAATGTTCCATATGCACTTGAAAAAGATAAGCATTCTGTAGTTGTTGGGTTCAATGCTCTATAACTCACTGGGTCAATCCAGTTGACAGTGTGGTTCAAATCTTTCATGTCTTTACTGGCTTTCTGTTTATACTATCAATTATTGAGAGAAAATGTTGAAATTTGACTATAATTGCATCCATGTCTATTTCTCTTTATAGTTCTGTTTTTGCTTCTTGCATTTTGAAGCACTGTTATTAGCTGCATAAGTATTTAGGATTGTTATGTCATCTAAAGGAATCAATATCTTATTATTATGAAGTGAATATTATCCCTGGTAATAATATTCTTTGCTTTGATATCTACATTGTCTTGTACTACATCACTACTCCAGTGTTAGGGTAGATAAAATTATTTTTTCATATTATTTCAGCTTATTCATTGCACTGTTTATTTGAACCTATCTCTTTTGATTTCCAGGGCAATAATCTGTCCTCCTCAAAGCACTGTCACTATTTAGGCCAATAACGCAAAATTTAAATTGGGATATTTACTATGGAAATAGTTACATTTATTATACCAATCTAACTCTAGTTTACCAACAATTTTGGATACCTATTTTACCTTCTTCTATATTAAGATAGGAAAGTTTTTCTAAAATAAAATAAAATTCTAATTTAGCATTTGAAATAGGATTCCCAAATATTTATTTTACATTTTTATTACTAAAAATAATAAACATTTTATTTAAATATTTACTTAAAATATCTTCACTTCCTTGGATGGAAACCAATATTACTTGCCATAATTATAAGAGCAATTTAAAAATCAAATAAAAACAGAAAAATACTACTAAATTCTAGGTAAACACTTCACTTGCTGGACTCTTTGTTGTTATTGTTGGAAAGCATAATTAACAAATCTTAGAAAAATCTTAAAAGACATGCTTGCACCAAGCTGAACGTTTCTCTTTAAGTAACCAGAAGATGTTTAAAAAGAGCAGAAGAGGGGATTGCTTTTCCACTAGGCAATTCATTGTGCTTTAATGATCATGTAGAACTAAAAACTCATCTGTTATATGATGAATTTGAGTTCCACAGTTAGACAATCACCAGATGTTAGGCAGGAGTGACTTGAGCAAAGATAAAGAGATGTGAGAAAGTTTGGGTTAGAATCCATAGAGGTTAGAAATTCCTAAGATGGTAGTTCTAAACCTTGGTTGTATGTATTCATCGCTTTGAGAGTTTAAGACTCAGACCAAATGAGTTAGAATACATACCTAGATTGGAGTGTTTACATCTTTAAAAGTTCTCTAGGTTGTTCCAATACTAGGGAAAGGTAGAAAACCTCTGCCATAGGATGTCTGTATGGGAATTCGACGGTGGTGGTGACAGTGTAGATGGCCAGGCAGGAGAAAGTCCAGATACAGTAGTAATGTCTGCCCTGAATGTGAATAGGTGGAATGGTAAAAATACCATTAGCCATCTTTGGGCTAGAATATGAATTGCCTGTCAAGGTAGTTGGATATTATCTTGAAGAGCTGACAGAGTTCTGACTCTCCTTTCCATGAAGAATAAATTCCATGAATTTTCTGCCTCAGATGCTCTTTTGGTTTAAAAGCCCTATGATCTTTTCTTACAATTAAAGGCATTAAATGCATATTTGTAGAACATATTTTATGATAGCATATTTAGTAGTTCCAGAGAAGACATTCATAACTTCTTTAAGCAGCAACATTTCAAAATATACACAATCCAAATTTGCATGTATAAACAGAATGCACGAGAGAAAAATCTGAATGTGAATCAATTTCCTTGATTATTTATCCATTGTTTTGACACACTCCTAAAACCCATTTACAACAAGACATCTTTCCTGTGGGTAACAAATGTGTAGCCTGCCATACTGTGGTGATGAAGACTTCATGTGGGAAACCAAAGCACAGGGGGAGCTCAGAATGTAAATCTTCCAACTTGCTTAGGAGAAGCGTGGAACTGGGGAAAGGAGAACTTCAAATCTTGCTTAATTTAAGAGGGGCCGTAAGAGAGAGAGGCTTCGACGACTATTTCATAAAAATATAGTCGAGGAACTCATGAGGAAGCAAGTGGGAGAAAAGGGCATCTTTGGGGGAAGAAACATTTGCAGCCTAGCAGGACGGTTTCTGGTGTCTCCCACCGCCCCTCCTCCCAGAAGCCCCCACTCTCCGCCCCTGGCCCTCCCTCGGCTTCGGCGCTTGGCGGGGAGGCTGGGTGGGCGGGGTGGCCTCTCCTGACGCGCCTTGTTGGGCTCAGAGGCCGCGCAGAGCTTAGGGACATTACGTAGCGCCTTGGGACTCCAAGAGGCTCACTGGGCAGCCGCGCCTTTTAGCGTCTCCTGCTCCCGGACGCGATCGTCCCAACTCCGGACGGGAAGGGTGTAAAACTTTCGTCCGTGTGTGGGTGGGGGGCGCAGCGGGACCACAGCCCGCCCTTACCGCCCCCCACTCCCCCTCCACAGACCCGCAGAGTTAGCTGAGGACAGCGCACTTTCTGGTTGCTACCCCGCTCCAGAAACTTCTCGGGAATGGAGCAGTCACCGAGTGGCAGCAGAGACCGCAGCGGTGGCAGCCGACCCCACCTGGCCTCTGGGCTGTTGGCTGCGGCCCCTCCGTCCCCGTCCCCGGCGTTGCCGGTACCTTCGGGGATGTCCATTCCTCCAGCTTTCCTGCGGCCTCCCAGCCTCTTCCTGAGAGCAGCCGCCGCCGCCGCTGCCGCTGCCGCAACGTCCGGCGGCGGAGGCTGCCCGCCGGCTCCCGGGCTGGACAGGGGAGTGGGCGCGGTGGGCTGCGGCTACCCGCGGACGCCCAAGTGTGCCCGCTGTCGCAACCACGGCGTGGTGTCGGCGCTCAAGGGCCACAAGCGCTTCTGCCGCTGGCGGGACTGCGCGTGTGCCAAGTGCACGCTGATCGCCGAGCGCCAGCGCGTCATGGCCGCGCAGGTGGCGCTGCGCAGGCAGCAGGCGCAGGAGGAGAGCGAAGCCCGAGGGCTGCAGAGGCTCCTGTGTCCTGGACTCCCTGGGCCCGGGGGTCCAGCCTCTGGCGGCTGCGGCACAACCGAAAATCCCCAGGCCACGGGCGGCACTGCGGCGGTGGCTGCGCTGGGACGGTGTGCCTTGCGTCAAGCTTGCGGTCTGGCGACCCCGGCTCTCGAGGTTTTCACGCAAGAGTATCCTGGGGCAAAACAAGGTGAGTTGGTCCTTCATTTGCTCTTTGCACAAGAAAATGGTTGTTTTGAAGTGAAACATTTTGAAACAAGCAGCCGAACCCTCGAGGCGGGCAGGAAAAGTTTTTTTTTTTTTTTTTTTTTTAATTTATTTTTATTTTTAAAGAAGCACTTATTTAAGTTCTGGGAAACTGTTCTGTAACATGGACGCTAATGGGGTGTTAGGGACCCATCACCTTCACTTTGGAAGGGCTCAGTGTTCCCTCAGGTGATAGGATAAGATAACGTAAAAGTAAAGCAGGGGTGATCACAAATGAAAAACTCGCCTGGAGTTGTTTGCGCGCACGTTGATTTAACTTTCTGTGTGTGTGTAGAACTTCAAGCGGGCACGAGCGAAAAGCTTAGTGAAGGTGCTGTGTTTTGGAGCTCTGTGCTGTTTTCAGCTCTAAAACCAGAGTTAATCTGATCTTGCCTAGAAACTCACTGACGGTTGGGGATGCAGTTCTTTACCTTTGGAGCAAACCTTTGGCGCCAGCTACAAGTTAGGGAAGAGAGTGAAATCTACCAAAGCCTATCTTTTCCCCCTCCTTTCCCTATAAATCTTTCTGTAAAATTTATTTTGGAATACCATTGATGAGAATTTCAGAGTTCAATGTTGGAGATTTCTTTTCCAAGGAGTTTTAGTTTTTCTCTTATTTGTTGACTGTAAAGCAATTGGCTATATAAAAAACTATCCCAAATTAACTTTTCCTACCATTGCAAATCCTACCGTATTTTAGTGAATTTCATAGCCTTCCACAGGGCCTTCTAGCGGTGAAAATGTCATTTCAATATTTTTGTATAAGTCCAAGCCAGGTTGTACTATATGAAATTATATGATAATGATACAGTAAATTATTAATTATTATAGAAACCTTCCTTGAATTGTGAAAATTGCAGATCTTAACACTGCAGATGTACTTTTGAAAAAGACTAGCTTGCCTATGCCAACTTTTGGCACACATTCTAGTTTATTTCAGTAGATAAAATAGACTTTAGAAGTTTCTCATGAAAGATTG
>RJWJ010027652.1:0-22026 GCA_004363605.1 Indri indri
GAGGTGAAAGTGCTTTAACTGGCTCGCTACTGAGGTGCAATACAGAGGTTGAGAGGCTGGGGATCACCACTGGGACAAACAGCAGCTGCACAAAAAACGAATGAGCTGGGGGAGAGAGCAGCATTGGACCATTAAATAACATTACCAAAAGATTGATAAAATCTGTCCCTACTTGATCCACCTTCTATTTTGCTTCTTGTTCTAACCTGTATCTTTTCTACGTTGAATCCATCTATCCAACCCCTGGGTCCCTCTTCCCAACATAAACAAGTCTCCATTTATTCACAACCCCGTCTCAAGGAACCCTCTCTCCTACCTTCAGTGAAACACGGATTTGAGCCCCCGGCTCCGTGGCCACACTCTGGACCAAATCATCACCAAACATCTGAAATCTTTGTTCTAAATTAAATGTGTTTATTATAATATTGCTAAAACATCAGAACAACATGGAGAATAATGTAACAAAAACTCACCATCTAAATTTAACAAATGGAACATTAGGTCATATGTGCTCCAAACTTTTGTTTTAAATAAGTTCTACAGATACACTTGAAACTCTTTGTTCCCATCCAAAATCTTATTTTCTTGCCTTTCACCCAGGAGATAACCACTTTCCTGTTTTTGGTAGTGTTCTTGCATTCAGGATTTATACTTTTACTATGTATGAGTGTATTATTTTATGTGTTAAAATTTACATATATTTTGTGATAGTCAACTTGCTATTTATCATCACTTTGTTTTTTCTAATTTATCCATATGAATTTGTTCATTTTAACTGTTGTGTAGAATTCATTATAAGAAAATAGCACAATTCATTTATCTATTCCTCTATGAGTAGACTGTTTCTCAGTTTCCTGTATAATAATGGACATCCTTATGTGGTTTTTTGTTTTGTGAGGGGGTTTTTTGTTTTTTGTGTGTGTGTTCTTGTTGTTGTTGTTGTTTTTTAGATAGGGTCTTGCTAATATTGCCAAGGCTGGTCTTGAACTCCTGGGCTCGAGGGATCCTCTCACCTTGGTCCCCAGAGTAGCTGGGATTATCTTGTGCCCATGTGTTAAAGTTTCTCTAGGGGCTAATCAGAGAGCATAAATGCTGAGTCATGGTGTACGAATTTTAGCTTTTCTAGATATGGGCTAATCGTTTTCCAATGTAAGACAGTACTAATTTCTTCATTTATTTCCAACACTTGAAATTCTCAGAATTTTATATTTTACACACTCCAAAGTGAAAGATATAAAATTTAATTTTATTTTCAATTTAGTTAAACATCTTTTCTTTTATTTATTGGCCATGCCAATTTCCTCTCTATGACTTGCCAATTCAAGCTTATTGTCCATTATGTCCAGCTGTACTTTTGGTCCTTTTCTCATGAGTGTGTAGGATTCCTCTGTATTCTGACTACTGATCCTTAATTGAGTTAAGTGTAGTAGACAGCTCTTTCTAGTCCATGACTTGACTTTCTCCTTTCTTTATGATGTCATTTTAATACCAGGGTTTTAAAGTAGTCAAAGCTTACACTATTTTTCTAGTGTTTTGGTGTGCATTTTGTGCCTGGTTTAGGAAATCATTTCCTACCCTGATATCATACATATTTTCCTTTATTTTCCTCTAATTTTTTTGAAGTTTTCCTTTTCACAATCATTTAAGAATAATTTTTCTATGTTATTTCTCACATATGGGTAACTAATTGTGCCAGAACCCTCTGCTAAATAATCAATCATTTCTTTGCCTATTTTGAAACCTACTCATGTGGTATACCACCTAAGAAATGCACAATCTGGGTCCACACTCTGCAGTCTGTTATACTGGTCTATTGTCTTTCTCTAAGCCAGCACTACTTCAATGTTCACGTTATCACAGCAAATCACTCTTATAACTGATGGGACAAGTCCTTCTTCCTTATTTTTTTTCTCTCTAATTGTCTTAGCTCTTCTTAGCTTTTTATCCTCCTATATGAATTTTTGGATGAGTTTGCTATTTTCCATGTTTAAAAGAAACCTGTGGTATTTGGATTAAGATTACATTGAATTTAGAGATTAATTGGATGAGAACTGACATGTTTGCAACATTGAGGTTTTCTATTAACCTAATTTATTTCCCCATTTTTTAGATTTTTTTTGTTCTTTACTAAAGCTTATTAATTTTTTTTTCTTTTTTTTTTATTTCAGGGTATTATGAGGGTACAAACTTTTTGAAACCAGTTTTGGGCCCCTTTTGTTAGAATTATTTCTAGATTCCTTAAAATTTTCTATTGCTATTTTGAATGAGAAGTCTTTGTTACAATATAATTTTTTTTTTTTTTGAGGCAGGGTCTCTCTCTCTCTGTCACCTGGGCTAGAGTGCAGTGGCATCATCATAGCTCACTGCAACCTCAAACTCCTGGGCTCAAGTGATCCTCCTGCCTCAGCCTCCTGAGTAACTGGGACTACAGGCACATGTCACCATGCCCAGCTAATTTTTCTAATTTTGCAGAGACAGGGTCTTGCTGTTGCTCAAGCTGGTCTCAAACTCCTGGCCTTAAGTAATTCTCCCACTTCAGCCTCCCAAAGTACTAAGATTACAGGCGTGAACCACTGCGCCCAACCTAAAATTATATTTTCTAATTTAGTGTTACTTAAGTATAAGAACAGTATTTTTTTTTAAATATTGGTATACAACAAACAAACTTGCTGAAATCTCTTAATTTATCTAGAGATTCCCTTGAGTTTTCCTTGTAGACAATCACGTTTTCTGTGAATTCCATCGTTTTGCTCTTTTCTTTCCAATTCTTATATGGCAAAATTCCTTCCAGTGCTCTTTTCACTAATAGAGCAACATTTCAAGTGTTTTATATAGAAACTCAGATTAATCTCCCTGCTTCATGGGGATCTGTGACCATATCTCCTGTATCAAAGGGGCATCAACACCTTATATCCAGCCCTTACAGCCTACCTAATGTTTAATCTGAAATTAGTTATGGCTTACTTTCTTGCTTAGTTTTCTTTTTGTTTCTCATAATAAGATATTTCTATTTCTTTCTTTTATGTATGGTTAGGCATTTTGTTGGGT
The DNA here is from genome assembly GCA_004363605.1 of Indri indri. Classification (NCBI taxonomy): domain Eukaryota; kingdom Metazoa; phylum Chordata; class Mammalia; order Primates; family Indriidae; genus Indri; species Indri indri. Next base: position 3,049 of record RJWJ010027652.1, read on the forward strand.
TTTTCTTTTTTACTTTTATGTTTATCTATAATGTCCATGTGTTTTAATAGGAATGGGACCTGTCAACATCAGCTTAGTCTACCATGAGGCCAAGAACTTCACCTTTGAAATCTTACACTCTTATACTATATGAGTTAACCACAGTCTCTCCAGATTTACTGAACCCTTTGAAACCTGAGGTACGGTTCTGTGTGAAGATGAGGAAGGGCATCTCAGAAGAGTAAATCAAACTTCTTTAGGTGCAGAGATGAGAAAGCACATCACAGTTAGATATGATAATTAGACCCCCCCCCATGCCTAGCAAATAATACACACATGTACTATAAGAGACACTGATAATTAATGATTGAATTAATTGCAGATTTAATTAATTTTTGAGTAGATATCTCTTTAGAGAAATTAGCATGTTACTTATGATAGCCTGTACTGTTACAAATTGATCACATTTATTTCTGTCTCATAATGATACCAGTGGGTATTTTTGGTGGAGGATGTCTTGCCTGGATATGGAGTACTAGGGACACAAACTCATCCACCACTTGTCTCCAACAGCCCATTCAGCTTCTTCTGAGTGTGCTAATTTGCATCCAACTGGCACAACGGAAAAAGTGTGCAGGAGCCCAGAACTGGGACACATAAGTGGATTGGCTAGAATTCAGTCACATGACCACACATCACTGCGAGGGGGTCTGGGAAATGTAGTCTAATTGAGCATCCAGGAAGAAAAGAACATGGATTTGGCTAAGCAGCTGGTAGTCACTGCCATAATTAGTATGCCTTAGAGTGCAAGATGTATCAAAAAGGAGAGAACCTATAGTTAAGAAGTTAATTTAGCATTACAACATTTCAGGTAAAAAATGATGATGGTCTAAGCTAAAGCATTGGGACATTAAGTATAAAAACTAAGTTATGTAATTGTTTCAGGGGAAAAGTTAACAAGATTAGACGTGGAGCTGAAAGCTAAACTGGGTGATTGTGCTGTGAGCATCCTACATGTGGGGAATGCAAGAAATAAACCTGGATCTGAATCAAGAAATATTGAGTAAAAACTCATTGGTGCAAACAATGAACAATACTCCACAATAATCTATCTGGAAGGCATGAAAATATACAAAATATGGTTTTCCTCCCCCCAAGATTTTGCAGTCATCTTACATTGGATATGCAGTGTATGCTGTTTGCTCAGACATGTTGGCAGGATGACTGAACGTGGAAATATGGGGGAAAGAGATCAAGCCTACAAAGATAAACCTGAGAGTTTACTAAGCAGTGGTTGAAGCCATTGTGGAGTTATAAGAGTCACCAAAAGAAACAAGAACAGAAAGAGAAGACTGAGAACAAAAGCATGTGATTACATGTATTTGAGGATTTGCCAAAGAGAGAAAATCTATTAAAAGAAGTGGTGAAAGTTTACTTTGAAAATGGGACACCTGGAAAGAAAATCCACTGGACTTGTTTCGGTAGAACCTAAATACAATGTCCATTGTGATTTACAATCTTCCCATGCCAGTGTAGACACCTGTTACCTCCTGGGCTCTGGGAACACTCCAAGTTTGTTCAGTGAAATGATTTCTAATTTCCAGGCTGGTCTTTTCACTAACAGATCCTTTGCCCTGGAGTATTTTGTCAAAGACTTAAAAATGCTATCCATTCTTTATTATATGTAATAAAATTAGTGCATGTTTCTGACTTCCCCATTAAATTGTAAGGTCCTTGAAAATAGAGACTATGTCTTATTTGTTGAATGAATGGATGAATAAACTGTATTTGTCACATATTTAGGATTTCTCCACGAGGTCTAACAAAATATCTAGACCACGGAAAATGAAATTTAATTATCTATGAAATTACTAAATCATAGGTGTCCGAGTAGTGCTTCTGGGATCAGGGAGGCCCGGCACCTTTGATTCATAGATTGCTCACTTCTTAGACATGACTGTCCAGAATTAATGACAATTAGTCCCCTTGAGCAACAGGAATTTTTCCTTGAAGTATTGGGTATCTCTGTATTTAATAAACCCAAGCATAGAGAAAGTTGATCAATTGAGTCAGAAGTGAGGGATAAGGAGAATCACTACACATGATAGCTGTACTAATAATTCTAAATTCCTCTCCCCTTTCATGCCCAAGGAGCCATGAGAGAAGAAAACCAGTCCTCTACCCTGGAATTCATCCTCCTGGGAGTTACAGGTCAGCAGGAACAGGAAAATTTCTTCTTCATCCTCTTCCTGTTCATTTACCCCATCACGCTGATTGGAAATGTGCTCATCATCTTGGCCATTCACTCTGACGTTCACCTTCACAACCCCATGTATTTTTTCCTTGCCAACCTCTCCTTGGTTGACATCTTCTTCTCATCTGTAACCATCCCTAAGATGCTGGCTAACCATCTCTTGGGCAGCAAATCCATATCCTTTGGGGGATGTCTAACACAGATGTATTTCATGATAGCCTTGGGTAACACAGACAGCTATATCTTGGCCGCGATGGCATATGATCGAGCTGTGGCCATCAGCCGCCCACTTCACTACACAACAATTGTGAATCCACAGTCCTGTATCATGCTAGTTGTTGGGTCTTGGATCGTTGGAAATGCCAATGCCCTTCCCCACACTCTGCTCACAGCTAGTCTGTCCTTCTGTGGCAACCACGAAGTGGCCAACTTCTACTGTGACATTGCCCCTTTGCTCAAGCTGTCCTGTTCTGACATCAATTTTAACGTGAAGATAATGTATCTGGGGGTTGGTGTTTTCTCTGTGCCATTGTTGTGCATCATTATCTCTTATGTTTGGGTCTTTTCCACAGTCTTGATGGTTCCATCCACCAAGGGTGTGCTCAAAGCCTTCTCCACCTGTGGTTCTCACCTCACAGTTGTTTCTTTGTATTACGGGACAGTCATGGGCATGTATTTCCGCCCTCTGAACAGTTACAGCCTAAAAGATGCAGTGCTAACTGTGATGTACATGGCAGTGACCCCAATGTTAAATCCTTTCATCTATAGTCTGAGAAATCGGGACATGAAGGCTGCCCTGCGGAAACTCTTCAGCAAGAGAATCTCCTCATGATAAATATCAGATCATACACTGGATACTTTAGCCAACAATTAGGATGCACTTGGAATCCCAGCTCCAATATCATTCCCATACACAAGTTTGCCTTTGATCTTTCCAGCCCACAATTCTTTTCTCAGAAATCTTATTGAAGTTGTCGCTTTCAACACATTTCTGCTCTTTGGCAGAGTGGCAGCATTGTGCTCATGTCCCACCTATGCTACTGACTAGCAATAAAGTTGGGAAGGTCTGAGCTTCAACTTCCACATCTACATATTAGGAATAATAATAATTGCCCTCACCAGCACTGCAGGTCTTGTGGATCATACTAGCTCATGCTTCAAAGACTATAAATCACTATTCATATGTCAATTTTTATTTGACTGTATGTTTAATCACTTCTACTAGGTTTGCAAGCCTCTGAGGGCAGAAACTATTTTAGCACATAACTGCACCTTCACAATCTCAACCATATAAACTGTATGCAATAAATGCTGGTGGACGCAGAATGAATGAATGAAATTATTAGTCTCTGAAATGTAGTATGATAATAATTAGAGATAATCAGACTGGACATTACTTACTCATCCTTAAAACCTTTAAAGAAACTGACCTGGAGAGACATTTTTGTGCTTACTTCATAGTTGATTAAACAAGATTCTGTCTAAAGATACTACTACTACTCTCCCTAAAGTCTCACTAAAATGACAGTTATCAATAGATTTATCAAAGTTTAAAGGAATAAACATTCTGTTTTAATTAATATAATAAAGTGCTGGTTTAATTCATTATACCATGAAATAAAGCTCCAGTGATAAAAAAAATTGAGTGCCATATAATAAATGAGGAAAAAATAGCAGTGTTGAAAATAATGTGATAATGTGATTTCTCCAGCATGGCCCAGACAAGATGAGGCTTTGATTCTGGTGACCAGACCTGATTATGTACGTAACATTCCCCAAAACAAGATAATCCAGCAGGTCACTAAATAACCACTAAGAAACTCCACTATCTATGATTTGATTCTATTTATGAGAACATTATCAATTTTTTTCAAAACATAAATATCATAAATGATTGTTCTTAAATCTCATATTTCCAAACAGGATAATATTTTGAAGAGGTGGGTTGAGTGTACCTTAGAACAGTGTGTAAGTTGTTTTATTATCTACTTATCTGAACTGCCATTAAAAATATAAAATTATTTCCCGTAGATAATTCACATTGCCAAGAACTTGTCCGTGGATGTTGGAAGATAACAGTAGTCACTTTTTAATGCTTTCTGGGACCCTGAGACACCAAGGATAAGAACTATCACAATTATCCTCCTTTAAACCAAAAAATATTTTATTACGAATGAACATAAATCGGTGTGAGTGAATGATCAAATAAAGATATTTCATTTAGGGAACTTTCAAGGTTGGCACATGAAAATGTTACATATCTGTCTCTCCCCACCAGAATGTGATGGTTAGGGGTCCGTCTTGGTTACTGCTGTGCCTTCAGCAGTTAGAACAGTGTTGACACATAGTAGCTACTTAATAAAAGTGTGTTAAGTGAATAAATGAGTCCTGCAATATTATGTTTAAATAACGAATACAAGGCTAATTTTGCTGTTATGGGTAAACTCAATAAGGTCAAATGGAATGAGATGTTTCAGATATTTCCCAAAGTGAGATAATAAGCACCAAAGGGGATACTATAGAAGAAGAGCTGAGGAAAGGTAGACTCAAGAGAACTCCATCCACCTAACTGCTGGATCAAACTCACATTATTCCTCTGCTTTAAGTTAGACTAGGGAGTTGACCTCCCCTGCTATTAAAATATTGCCTACACTAAATATAAAAATATATGTGTATGTCTATAGCTTTAACTGCAAATATAATAAAAATCATTGTGCCTGTGTGTCAAGTCATTGTCTCAACCATCTTCCTTCGATTCTGTCAAACATGCTGTCCTGCGGTAATAGTAACACTTTAATTTCAATTACTTCATTTACCCATGCGCTGGGCTTAAGTCTGGAAAAGGTTGTATAGCTAGTATGTAAATAGGGTCACTTAGTATTCATTCCAGAAACAGAAATCACACCTGGTATATTTAAACCAAGAAGATTTAATACAAGGAATTAGATACATAGGTGTATCCTAAAAGAAACCAAAGGAGGAAAAAGATGGATGCTAAGGTCACTCAGAGATTGTCAATTGCACAAATAATTTACTTCCCTTAGAACTAGGGAAACAAAAGGGAAAAGGTGCTGTTTCCAGAACCTAGGACCTTTGAGGAGGGATGACCACATGTTTGATCCTTGAATCTCTGAGTGAAGCTGCCAAACAACTGGCACTTGGTCCACACTTGGAGAAGTGACCCAAATTTTCATTTTTCAGGGGTCTGAATCCTCATTAGTACTGCTGTTTTGTTGTTGCTATAGCTTCTATTAATTTTTTCTATTGGGCATGGAAATACTAAGAAGCACCCCAGATAGTTCTAGGCAGGCCTCCTTGCACCCCACTGTGTATCAACAACACAACATCCTTGGTCATTGGATTCAGTTACTCGAGCCAATAGAGAAATTTATTTTATTCTGAAAGCCCACAAAGACACACTCAAATTTGGTTGAATCTTAGCCATATAACACTAAGCTTAGAAAATGTAAATGCCAAAAGATTCTTATTGATACCCTTTTTATAAGGTTATAAATAATTAAAACAACTGAAAAATGCACTTTTGGGGAATATATACAGATGCCATAAAAGCACATTAAAAACAAAATCAAAAGAAAGATGACCACAGGATTCGGGATTAGAGAAAATTCAAGAGGAAATAGGGGAATGGAATTAACAGGTATCATGTAGGTAGATGTAGATTATCACTATAATCCTAATGTTCAGATTGGGTGGTGAGCCCAGGGGTGTTTATGAAAGTATGGTTGACCGACAGACAGAAACTCTGCATGAAACAATGGCGAGAGTTTGTCTTGAATCAAGAATTGGGTAGACAGAGAGCAGTAAGGGAGGAAGGGGGAGTGATGAGACGAGAAGTTTCATTAGACATCTCTTAAAGCAATCTAGAGAAGAGAAAATGAAGACATAAACAAAGGATCTAGATGAAAGGGTAATGTAGAAATAGAAACAATGGAATGTAGTAATTTCTATGAAAGGAGATACCTTCAATGTTCTGAGGTTAAGCCACTAAAACGAAAAAGATGCCTTTAGTGACATTAGTGAACAGGAGAGTAATTTCAGAAAAATTACTTCCACTTGAGGCATGTTTTTAAGGGTCCCTATGACTCTCATGGAGGTATTGAATTAAACAGTAAAATGAAGATATGAAACTCTGGAGCAATATTAATAGAGCACGGATCAGAAGGGAGCTGTTAAGAAAAGATAGGGACATAGACGAAATCATCAAAGAGACTTGTAGAATGACTAGATTTCCAGAAAGGGGGCCATGATGGAGAATGATGATTCTAGTGGGGGAAGGAGGACACTTGTACAATCTAGACTCAATGTTCCTCCAAGTCAAACTATGTGTCTGTCTCCTCGTTGCGTCAGTCTCTCAGTCAAGGCACATAGCGCGGTGTATCGCCACAGGACTATTGAGTGAACACTCAAATATTTGCTTTCGAAAAAAATGAAACAAAGAAGAAAGTGGTAAGTGCTACAAAGGAAGTTCAAAACATGCCACGTAGGTTTAGAAAAAGTAGCCATTTCATTAAGTATCGAACATACATATGTATTTATGCATTTACTTTATCACATATATTGTGGCCTCTTAATTTTCAAAAGTCTTATGTCACAGATGGTAATAACCCTTCTCACAGATAAGGGAGCCATATCTCTGAGAAGTGAAGTGATTTATTCCATATCTTTTAATTAGAAAGATGCAGATCTAGGATTTGAGCCCAGTTATTCTCATGCTCTCTGCTCTTTCTGTGACTCCACAGCTGGCCCGTAGAGGGGATACAAAACAATGAGATAACCAAGTGAGCCGAAATGTGTGCACTAGCAGGAAACATGGCTAGAACTTCAGCAAGCAGAGGCCATGGTATGATAGCAATTGAGCTATGGCAGAGGTGGGAAGCATGGGCTCACTTACAAGTTATCAAACTCATCATTTAATTAGATTGTTTACTTCAACATTATTTGTACTAATTATTTGTTTTATCTTCGGCCCCTTTGATTTTAGTTCCTCTGCTCCCCCTTTCTTAACTTTTTTTGATTATTTAAATCTTTTTAATAACTCCTGTTTATTTTTTGCCTTTTAGCTATTCCTCTTTATCTTATGTTCTCATTTATTTATTGCTCTAAGGTGTCGCTATACACCTTCAACCTTTGACAGTCCACTCATGGTTAATATTATGCCATTTCATGTGACACACAGAAGTCTTGCATTTGCATGGTTGTATCTACCAGTCCAACTGCTTGCTGTTATGTTTGTTGTATATAAAACATCTACCTACATTACAAACCACCCAAGTCAATGGTGTAATTTGTCTTTAAATTGTCATATGTGTTTTAAAGAAAATATGGTATTTTATATTTACTTAGATATTTATCATTTCTGACACTCTTCATTCCTTCCTCAAAATCCAAGTTTTCATATGGTACCCTTGAGCCTGAAGGATGTTCTTAGTACTTCTTATAATTCAGACCAGCTGGCAAGTAATTCTCTTAGCTTTCTTTTGTCTAAAATATATCTTCCTTCTCCATTTTTGAAGGATATTTTCACTGGATATAGAATTTTGGGTTGGTAGCTGGTTTGTTTGGAAGTTTTGTCCGTTCATTTCTTTGTTCAATAAGCACTGCAAAGATATTTTCCACTGTCATTGGCCTGCATTATTTCTGATGAGAAGTCAATAGTAATTTAAATCATTGTTCTTTAGTTAAACTGTAATTTTCTCTAGCTGCTTGCAGGATAGTTTCTTTATCTTTATTTACCAGCAGTTTGACTATCATATGCCTATATATACTTTTCTTTCTAGTTATTCTTATCTTCTTGAATCTTTAAATTCCGTGTTTCCACATATTTGGGGAAAATGTTGGTCATTATTTCTTCAAATATTTTTTCTGCTTAATTACCTCCATGCTTTCCTTCCTAGACTTTAATTACATGTATATTAGACCTTTAGATACTGTTGCACTTGTTCTTAAAGCTCTATTACTTTTTCTTGAATAACTTCCCTGTATTGTCAGATCATGTAATTTATGTTTATGTATCTTCAAGTTCACTCTCTGTGTCGTCTTTATTATACTATTAAAGCCACTCAGTGTTTTCTTTTAATTTCAGAACATTGTAATTTTCAGTTCTAGAATTTCTATTTGCTCCTTTTTACGTACTTTCAATATTTCTACTGAGGTTTTATGTAATTTTATTCATCAGTTGCGTATTTTCCTTTGCCTCATTGAGCAGAGTTATAATGGCTGCTTTAAAATCCTAATGTGGTAATTCCAACATCTGAGTCATCCCATAGATGGTCTCCATTAAATGTATTTTTCCTCGAGAATAGCTCCTATTTCCTGGTCTCCTCATATGTCTAGTAATTTTTATCAGTTCCTGGAAATTGTGAATATTATATTATAGAGACTTTATGTTATATTTTTCCAAAGATGTTGAAGTTTCTTGGTTTATTTCTTTGGCTCAGCAGGCACACAATTTGGCTGAAATCAAACTAGAAATGCCTTCTCTAGGGCAGCAGCTCAAATCTCATCTCAGTTCTTTCATCCTTACCTGGAGCCTGCCCCATGCATGAGTAGTTCAGGATTAACTAAATGAGGAAACTGGGGCTTAGAGAATTTAAGAAACTTGCCCAGATTCACACAGCTCCATTTCAACCCCAGACTGCCTGACTCCAGAACTTGCGATCTTTCACGGCCATGCTCTGCCTCTCTAGACTGAGAAAGAAAGATGAAGGGAGTCCTTGGAAATGTTCGTCTGGTCATACTGAGAAAACATGAGCTGGATTTGGGCTCCCTTTACATTCTACCTCTGCAGATTCTGAGGAAAAAGAAGTGATACAGGGAGAAGCCCTTGGCACAGGTGATTTTTCCAGCTCTAATGCCTGCATTGCTCTCTTCCCGACTGTTGTCCATTGAGCTGGACCACTTGCAATTACACTTTGGTCAATGGATTCTGAGCATCAAATGTCACACATGTCAAGGCATTTCACATGTCTGGCAGACAGGATGTCCTATGCTTCTACTTCCTTCTTAAAGGAGCACCTCACTCTTTTCCTTTTGCTCTTGGTAGGAAAAAATGAACTAGATTTATTTTAGCATAGTTAGGTGGTGGTTCTTTTGTTTAATCAAACAATAATATATTTAAACCATTAAGCCATTATTGCTGATTTAAGGGTATATCATAACAGCACTTCTAGAACACACAAGAAATCTGTCACTGTCACAAAGAGATGTCAAGAATAACCCACATGCCAAGTCCCTCATATTCTGTGCTTCTTTATTCTCTGTGTCCCCTGATTAGATGAACTGAGGGAGGACAATCTGTTACGTGGCCGTATCTACAGGAGAAAGCAGTTGTCATCTCAGCTTCCACCTGCACCGTGGATCTGTTCATGCAACATCTGCAAGAATGGGATTCAGGTTGCGGCACTGCCATGTTTAGGGATGCCCAGCTTCTTACCTCTGCTCTCTCCAGTCCAAAGGAGCTAAAAATAGTACAAGGGGAGCTGCACCAACATAGCCTCAACCTGGCTATCTAGGATTACCTTGTCTAGAAAAAGAACAGATGGTAAAGTCCTCTCTGTGCCAACAGTACTTTGCACCATCTGGCCAGTCCCCAGTGCCTTAGCCTCTCTTAGACCAGCTCACCACAGGGACCCGGCACTGGATTCTCAATCCTCTTGGGTTTGGGGTATCTCACAGAATTAATTATCTTCAATTTAACAGCTCTTGAGATTGGTGCAACCTGCAGCTAAGAATAGCAGAACCCTACTTCCAAGGGTGCTGATGAAATTACAAGAAGTCATTTCTCATGGTCTCTATGAACAAGTAAAAGAGGCAAACATTATAGCAAATTTTGAAATAAGCAGAAAAGAGGTGGGATGTGGTTATTAGGCTCTATGTAGTGTTCTGTGAATGCAGCTTCCTGGGATAGTATATGCTGATATGATCCTAACCTTGACCTGGAGCTTTTGGCCCTTACTCTCAGAATGGACAAAAATAAGAGCTTATCTAATAATATGAGAAAAAGCAGAAAGTCAAGCAGATATGATGTCAAGAATCATCATTCAACGCATCCAGGGTATGAAGCAATTTTCCTTTTGGCACCTTTAAGAGCAGTTTTTGTCCAGTTCTTCTCATCCACTGCATCCACAGTGGGAGGGATGCATGTGAAGCAGAGAGAAACCTGACAGTAACAGCCCAGCAATTGGCAAGAACAGCCAGGTAAGGTCTAGGAGAGCAAGACGCATGGCTCTGTTTTGTTTCTTTTTCTTCCCGTTTCTCCTCTGCCCATGCCAGCCTTTGGTGAGTTGGGAGCCCATCTCTCAAAAACAGCCCTGTAACCATCTGATGACATTAGATTGTTTTAGTGGCCAAAAAAGGCAAAGACACAGGTCCTCGGAATCGTACAGACAATGAGAGTCATTGTGATATAAGGAAAACGGAGCACAGGAATCGACAGTGACTTCTCTCCAAATAGTCCCATGATGAGCCCTTTCACCCAACCTGCAGCCTGTGCAGGAGACAGTCATGCACACGCACAAACACAAGGACATACACACTCGTGCCCACGCAGCATTAAGGCATTAGAAGGAGGTAGCTCCAACATACAACTTTCTCTGCTGTTTATGGAATCTTCATCAAAGAGAAGCTACATTATACTGCATTTTCTTCCATTTTATACATTTTATGAGCCTCTGGTTTGGTTCGAGGGTAAGTCTTCCTTGATTGATTTATTTTTCAATAAGTAGTACATTCACATAGCTCAAACTTCAAAATGTGCTAAAAGGCACACATAAAAATCTTTCCTTCTCCTGTCTCCCATCCGCCCAATCCCATACCTCTAATCAGTAGTCACTGTTATTGTTTTCTTGCTCATTCTTTCAGAAATGTTTAGTGAACATCCTAGCCAACATAATATATATTATTTAGGAAAGTGGGATTTAAAAGTTTATATTTGGGACCAATATGGGAATATGATTATGTCCTGATCTCTCCAGTCCCCCCACCACATACTTATTCCCTCTGTTTTTGTACCTTATAGCTGCTACTTCTCTCCTCCCTGGATATTACTTTCCGCATCAGAGAACACTCATGGGGAACATGAGTTCTCTAAATTTTATTTCCATTTTCAAACTTGAACCTGGGTTCAAAGTCATCCAAGTTAAGTTCACCAAAAATGGTAATCAATCAACCACAGAAAATTTATGTCTTCTAAAGCAGCATGCAGCTAATATAAAATATAAGAATGATGTTGTTTTAAGTTGTAGGAGTTACTGTTCATTACAAGCCTGGGAAAATGCCTACTGGCCCCTGAGAAAAGGAAAAAGGACAATGCATTGAAAGGGTTTTATATGTGGATGAAGCGCTGAGTAGTTGTTGGGCAAGAGGTGGAGTAAAAGTGGAGACTAAACTGTAACAAAAGGAAAAAGAAAGGAGGAAATAAGGTCCCTGGTCAGTGACTTGGGGATTAAGAGGAAAAATGGAGGGGAAATTGGGGCTGAGGTTTCTGTCCCGGCCAAGCCAGAAATGGTCAAAATGTGAGATCAAGGAGGGGGAAGATTCTGAGGCCTTTCGTTCTGCCTAAGTCAATGAGAGGCCTGTGCTGAGAGAGGGAGGAGAGGGTCAGCTCCAGGAAATAGAGAATGCAGCAGCTGTTAAGGTCAGGGAGCGGCAGGGGCGATTGTGCTCACCAAGGCATCAGGTGAACCCTGTAGATGCAGCTACAAATATGCACTGAGCCCCACTGATCCACCTACTTTGCCTAGAGCTCTAAGGGGGATGAGGAATGCAGAGACAAGCAGGAGACCTTGGAGATTTCAGCTGCTAGCAGACAAAATGTGCTGATTAAAGGAGACCACATGGGAGGGTGAGAAGAGCAGGGACCTTGGAATTAAGCAACTGAGGCTGGATCCAGGCTGGCACTGCCACTGGCTGGACCTGACTTAATTTGGGGAATTATTTATTTATTTTTCTATAGGGCAGAGAGAGATATCCTTTTCTTGTTAATTAAAAAGAATTATTTTAAGAATATTAATTCTTTCCTTGATAAATGCTGAAAATAGCTTCCCACTCTTTTGCTTGTCTTTTTACTTTGTGTGTAATCTTTTTCTTTAAAAGAAATTTTTAATTTAATTGAATCAAGCCAATTATTCTTTTCTTCTATTGTTTCTTCCATTGTTTTTTACTTAGAAAGGCCACTCTTGTCCTAACATTAAATAACTATTGTGCTGTATTTTCTTCCAGTTGCTTTATAGTTATATCTGTAGATATAATACTTTAACCACTGGGCGTGGTGAGGCACACCTGTAGTCCCAGCTACTTGGGAGGCTGAGACATGAGGATCACTTGAGCCCAGGAGTTCGAGATCAGCCTGAGCAACATAGCAAGACCCCATCTCTACAAAGAATTTAAAAATCAGCCAGGCATGGTGGCAGGTGCCTGTAGTCCTAGCTACTGGGGAGGCTGAGGTGGGAGGATGGCTTGAGCCCAGGTGTTCCAGGATGCAGTGAGCTACAATAGTGCCACTGCACTGCTGCCTCCTAGGTGACAGAGTGAGACCCCTTCTATAATTTAAAAAAATTCTTTAACTACCTGAAATTTATTCAAGGATGTGAGATGTGTATTTAAATTAATTTTCCAAAGACTTAACCAGCTTGTCCCAGCACCATTTGTTCACTCTGACTTCCTTTCCTGCCGACTGGCAATGCCATCTTTAGCAAACCAAGTCTGATGAATACTGTGCTCCGTTCATGGGTTTTCTACTTTTTTCCTCTGATGAATTTTTTAATGGGGAGAGAAGCAGCATACAACACCCTCTGGGGCATCCGCATACAAAAGGAAGATAGTTTAGTGAAAAATGTTCAGGGTCAGTGAAAGAATAAGACATAAGATGCCACTATTGCCTGGTAAGTAGTAATTTTAGTGGGTGTAACCAAGGCAGATGAATTCGTAGGCTATGCTTAACTTAGGAGGAAAAAGATAGCACGGGGGAAAACTGATTCTATGGGTTCATTCCTCAGCTGAAACACTGTTCTATTCCAAGAATTTCACATGGTGCATTTGTTTTGTTTGGAATAGCTATGTCTCTGTAACTCTAAAATATCCCACATATTCCTACAGCCAGAACTCCATTAACTCAAATCTATGTCTGAAACTACTAATAAAAAGGTTCAGGCTATTCCCTCTTTCTGATATTACCTCTAACCAAACTCCCTTTCATTCTCTCCATTCTTTGAGGTTTATTTATTCACATGATAAATTCTTACTGAGCATCTATGTTGTTCCAGATTTAGGCCTAATTCTAGATTTCAAAGCTGAACAAGTTAGGCACTTTCTCTGCCTACTGCTAGTGGTGCTTCCAGTAGAACAGAGAGAACTTGTGAGTAAATAGACACAGGGATGTGTAAATAGATTCAGGGATGTGAAATGTGTATTTAAAATAATTTTCCAAAGACTGCTGCGATGGGGGAGGCACAGCATCTGGAAGGTCATGAATGTGAGTTTCTTGTGAGAGGATGAGTTGGGAAAGACTTCCTAGAAGAAGTGGCATCTAAGATGAGACCTGAAGTTTGGCTGGTCTGGTGAATGGGGTCAGAAAGACTGTTCCAGCCTGAGAAAACAACATGGGCAAAAGCCCAAAGGTGAGAGAGTGTCTGGGTCTTTTAAATAATAGAAAGTACCATTGGTACATATGGTGTGGAGGGAAGGAGGGGGTTTCCTGAGGAACTGGGGTGTCCATAATACATGCCAGGTGGATCAAGGGCCTTCGGGCCATGTTAGAAGTTTAGAATTTATGCTGAGTAATGAGGAGCCCCTGAAGGGTTTTTCAGGTGGAATGACAAAATCAAATTTGATTTTTAGAAAGCTCATTCTTTCTGTAGTGAGGAGACTTGGTGGCCGGTGGGCATGCCTGGAGGCAAGGCAAGCAACTGCCCAAATATAAGTGAGGAGACACAGTGCCCTGAGTGATGATAGTGGCAGCTGGGACTTAGGGTAATGGGTAAACAGAGAGAAGTGGGTAAATTTTAGCTATATTGAGAAAGTAAAATTGCCAAGATTTGGCGGTATTTGGATGTAGGTGGGGAGGAAGAACAGTAAGTCAATAACGAAGCCCAGGTTTCTGGCCAGACCAGCTGTGCAAATAGCAGTGATAATGATTTCCACAATAAACATGATTTACCAATTCCAAAACCCCTTTCCAGTTGCCATGCTTTTTGAAGTATTGGGGAAATAGGCTTATCTGACCTGTGAAATCCTGGGTTATGTGAATGTCATAGTCTCTACATGAACACCACAAGAGCAAGGCCAACAAACACCTCCAGCCTAGCCCCAGAATATATGTATTGGATTAATGTTTACATGATAAAGTTAAAAACCACTTCTCGGCTGCAGACAAATCCATGGTTTCCCACAGCACCAAGCACAGGCATTTGCAAATATTCAGTTGGACCATAAGCAATTGCCATTTTTACAGGTCCCAGATAGTCAAATATTGGAGATTTCATACGATTCAACCTCACACTACAAGATCAGCATTGGAATACTGCACGATTTTCAAAGTTCACAATCCAGGGCTTACCAATTTCTTTCAATTAACCCAACTTTCTTCTTACAGAAAAATGGGATGGAAAAATCTGACCAACATTGCAGAATTTTTCCTTCTGGGGTTCTCTGAGCAGCTGGAGCAGCAGAAGGTCCTCTTTGGGCTCTTCCTGTCCCTGTACTTGGTCACTGTGGCAGGCAACCTCCTCATTATTCTAGCCATCATCACTGATGCTCAACTCCACACCCCCATGTACTTCTTCCTGGCCAATCTCTCTCTTGCAGATGCCTGCTTTGTGTCCACTACAGTCCCTAAGATGCTGGCAAACATATGGATCCAGAGTCAGGTCATCTCGTACTCAGGGTGTCTATTACAGCTGTACTTTTTCATGCTGTTTGTGATGCTGGAGGCGTTCCTCTTGGCTGTCATGGCCTACGACCGCTACATGGCCATATGCCACCCACTCCACTACATCACGGTCATGAGCCCTGGGCTCTGCATCCTCCTCGTATCTGCGTCCTGGATCATGAATGCCCTCCACTCCCTTCTCCACACGCTCCTGATGAACAGCCTGTCCTTCTGTGCAGACCACGTGATCCCACACTACTTCTGTGACATCAACCCCCTCTTAAGTCTCTCCTGCACAGACCCATTCATCAATGAGCTGGTGATCTTCATCGTTGGGGGTCTCGCAGGCCTGGTTTGTGTGCTTTGCCTGATTATCTCTTACACGTACGTTTTCTCAACCATCCTGAGGATCCCCTCAGCTCAGGGGAAGCGAAAAGCCTTTTCCACCTGCAGCTCTCATCTCTCTGTGATCTCTCTCTTTTTTGGGACTTCCTTTTGTGTTTATTTCAGCCCCCACTCAACCCGCTCAGCACAGAAGGGCACAGTTGCATCAGTGATGTACACGGTGGTAACCCCAATGTTGAATCCCTTTATCTATAGTTTGAGGAACGAAGACATGAAGTCTTCCCTGAGAAAGCTAATTTGGGTTAGGAAAATTCCTTCCCCTTAGTGGTAGTCACTTGACATCCAGTATAGGGGTCTCCATCCATCGGTGTTCACCACACTAAGCAGTGAGGAATAGAAGAGGGAGAGAAATTAGAGCCTTCGCTTCCAGCACCTATGATCTGAACCTGAAATATTCATGCCTAAGCTACAGGACTGCATCAGGACAAAGCTATCATCAGGTCAGTGTCATTAGGTTAAGTTCTTACAATTATTATGTTCTAAAATAGACATCCAGATTTATAATATAATAAAGCATTATTATATTTAATAATATTATTATTAAATATTATTATTAATAGTTTTTAAACAACATAGGACACCTCATGACCAAAATAAGAGAATAAAGTTTGCTCAACTTTAATTTTTCTGTCACAATTGTGTAAGCTATACCAATTGAGTTGTCTATTGCTGCTGTATACTGTGTCTGCTGTTACTCATCAGTCCTCTTCAGTTAGGCCACAAACGAGATTAATTTTTTTCCTTAAAATTAATGTGAATGGCCTGTTTCATCTTCAACATCTTCTCCTCCTTCCTTAAAATGAGCTATCCATTTGTAAACTTCTGATTTCTTTGAGGCATTGTCCCATATACATTTCGTAAAGCATCAGTGATTTCAGTATTCATCTACCCAAGCTTCCCCATAAATGTGATGTTTGTTCTTACTTCAGTTTTAGCAGAATTCATATTCCTCTGACAGGAGATCTTTTCAAACTGATATTTTCTTAGTGCCTCAAACTAGATCCTGTTCAGACATGTTATAACAAGTTAGAATGAGTATATTTTGGTGCAAACAGAAAATTGAATTCCCTTCTCAAATTGGAGAAAACACAAATACGTGGAAATATATCCTGTGTTTATGCATTGGAAGAATTAATATTGTCAAAATTCTCATACTACCCAAAGCTATCTACAGATTCAATGCAATCCCTATCAAAATTCCAATGTCATTTTTCACAAAAATAGAAAAAACAATTCTAAAATCCATATGAAACCACAAAAGACCCCAAATGGCCAAAACAATATTGAGTAAAAATAGCAAAGCTGGAGGCCTTGCACTCTTATTTTAAAATATATTATAAAACAATTGTTTTTTTTTAATTTTTTCTTATTTCAGCAAATTACAGGGTACAAATGTTTCGGTTACATATATTGCCTTTGCCCCACCTGAGTCAGATCTTCAAGCATATCCATCCCCCAGATGGTGCACACCACACCCATTACATGTGTAAAACAATTGTAATTGAAACAGCACAGTTTGGGCATAAAAATGGACACATAAACCAATGGAACAGGATAAAAGTCCCAGAAATAAACCCATGGGTTTATGGTCAATTGATTTTTTACAGTGACCCACAATGAGGAAAGGACAGTCTATTGAATAAATGGGGCTGAGAATACTGTATATCCACATGTAGAAGAGTGAAATTAAACCCTTATCTTAACCAAACACAAAAATTAACTCAAAGTAGAGTAAAGACTTAAATATAAGACCTAAAATTGTAAAACTACTAGAATAAAATATAGGGGGAAAGCTCCACAACATTGGTCTGGGCAATTAATTTTTGAATATGACCATGAAAGCACAGGAAACAGAAACAAAAATAGACAAATGTGACAGCATCAAACTACAAAGCTTCTACACAGGAAAATAAAAAATTAGCAAAGTGAAAGGATAACCCACAGATTGGGGAAAAGTATTTGCAAACCATGCATCTGATAAGGGGTTAATATCCAAAACATATAAGAAACTCAAACGACTTAATACCAAAGAAGCAAATAACCCAATTTTAAAAATGGGCAAAGGCAGGAGTTCAAGGCTGGAATGAGCTGTGATCATGCCACTGCACTCTAGCCTGCATGACAGAATGAGACCCTGTCTCAAAAATAAATAAATAAATAAATAAAAGTTTATGCAAAGATTTGATCCATGTTCAAAGTGTGTGTGTTTGTGAACAACTCTTTTCTATTATTAAACAAAAAACCCAAATATCACTCTCAATTAATGGACTGAATTCCCTATTAAACCATCCATAAACAAAGGACTTTATACTGGCATCAGGGTGAAGAAGAAAAGATGAAACATTTTTGTCCTGAATCAAAGGAATGACAAACTACAAAAATATACTTAAGGATTAAATACTTCTATTTTCCAATTAGAATTTGTTCAATATCAAATTTAAAATATCATCTCCAATACACTATATGTGTTATGATAAAGGCATAGTCCACATATTGATAAAATAAAATATTTATAATCATATTTCTGCAATTGATTTTTCTAAAATCTGGACTACTTTACAATCATCTACATTATCTGCTTGGCCCCATGAAAATGCAGGTTTACGAACTTTTCTCCACTTTTTGGTTGTATCTGATGAAAATCATAATTCAAGATCACAATGAGAAATATGAAAAAGATGTGAAGGAAATTATCATGAGTACCTGACAAGTGACTGGAACTGAACAACACAGGACTCTGTAGTCTCAAGATGTAGTACAGTGTAGTCCTGAGGATTTGGGGCTCTAGAGTCAAACTTCCTCGGTTCAATTCTCAGCTATACCACTTACTTCTTGTGTGATGTTGCATGATAAATTAACCTATCTCTTTGTCCATAAAATTGGGAATAGAATAGGACAACTTCATAGAGTGCATGTGTGAATAGATTGTAAAAGTGCCTTACATATAGAAAATTACCCAACAAGTGTTTGCTATTTACCATATCTCTTTTAAAGATAGGTTGTTCTGTTTAAGGTCTGTAAAATTACATAAAAATTAAAGGATAGAATGATGTGAGGATATGTATGCAGAGAAGGAAATATGAGATGCCTTTATTCAACAGCAAAAAGTAAGGTATTGGAAGTAGAAAACTTCAGGATTATATGTGTTCCGTAAGACAGAAAATATTGGAGTGTTTTTTTTCTTCACTTGAGAGTGTCATTGAAGATTCTTGAATGGGAAGAAAACAGTGATTACAGTGCCATTTAAGAAGATAATTCCATTCTTGGGATACTTCGCTTAGTAGAATGCATTCCAACCCTATCCAGGAGTATACAAGAGGTGCTATATCACCATTGTTTCTTAAAGCTGAATAGTACTCCATGGTATACATATACCACATTTTACTAATCCACTCATGTATTGATGGACACTTGGGCTGTTTCCACACCTTTGCAATTGTGAATTGCGCTGCTA
>RJWJ010027653.1:0-22028 GCA_004363605.1 Indri indri
TACATATATATATTCCAATTCAAGATTCCATAAAAATACGTATATATTTGTAAAATTTGTACAAGTATATTAAAGTGTAAGTTTGCTTTTAACAACTAAAAAATTTTTGATGAAAAATTATTTCAGTTCAGCAATTTCAATCTAGATATAGTTCAGCATGTTTTAATTTAGTAAACAAGAAAACATTATTTCCTAAAGAAAAAAGTCTTGTTTGACTATTATTGATGGGATGTTGTTGGTAAACTTTTAAAAATCTTAATATTAAAGTTCATTCTATGAGAATAGTTTTTGGTGTGAATATATGAATGTTAGAATGCGTATTTAGTTGACGATTGTGTTTATTTGAAGGCATGATGGTGTAATGAACAGAAGTAGCATGTTGCTAATCCATATGACATATGACAATGGTATCTCTGTTTTGGTTGAGTAAAGGAAAGAAAGTGCTAATGCTTTTCAGCAAGGATAATTAATGCAGCCATAAATAGCATATCACTATGGAGCTGAGGAAAGAATAAGTCAACTTGTCATATAAAATAATTTTATTACATATTTACACTGGGTTTAGGAAGGCCTCAAAGGCCCCACTAAATATTGACCCAATCATTCTTTCAGTATTCCTAAGCATGGTAGTGGTGAAGGGGAGAACAAATGCATGAAGACATTTTTACAATCAGAAGGTGATAACCAAACGTTAGGTGCCTTCATTTCTCCTCCAACTGGTGGCAACTCAAATGCCTGTAGTATCTGGACAGCTACCCTTAATACCATAATACCCAGAAGTTTTATGCCCAAGAGAGGTAGGAGCTGTGGATAACTGGAGATTACATGTCCTGGTTAAAGGCAGGACATGCAATTTGGGCAGGAAAGGCCCCGTATGTCATGTGTGAAGTAACCAAGGACCTGGGGCTGACTGGAGTGGAAAGAGAATGCCGCGGGCATCAGAGAGACTTGAGTTTGAATGCTGACTCCAGCGTTTGGGCTCTGTGACCCTAATCATGTTACTTAACTTCTCAGAACTTCTGCCGTCTCATCAGTCTAAGAGAACCATACCTATGTCAAAGGGCTGCTGTGAGGAATAATCAAAGGAAGTATCTAAAGACCTTAGCTCATTGGCTGACCCACAAGAATTGCTCAGTAATGATGGCTTTTGATTCTAGTCTTTGCACACACCCCTTGCCTTTCAGTAAAGACCACCTGTAGGCTGTTTCTGCTCTTTTGTTTTCTTTTGTTTATTTGTTTTCTTTACTACTTAGGAAGCCAGGGAATTGGGAGTGATGGGTAGTGGGCAACACTAGAAGGCAAAACCCAGCTAGCCTGTGGGGCACATCTCTGGAGGCTAGCAGTGTTTTCCAGGATTGCCCTGACCAGGCTACCACTAAACTCTGCCAGATGTTTATAACTTTCCCACTAAAAATGAATCCATTCTAACACATTTCTTTCTTTTTCCAGTTCTTTATTTTTTTTTTCAGAATATAAAATTAAATTCTCCTTTTCTTAAAGAAACTGGAAAATACCAAACCATTTCAAGAGGAAAATAAAATTCACCTGTATTCCCCTCAGCCAGAGATAGGCACTGTTCACAATTCAGTGTTTCTTTTCATTTTCCAATGCATACAAATGTGTGTCTGTATACACTTACCATAATTAATAACATACTTAATACGCCATTTTGTATACTGCTTCTTATGTTGAGTAAACAGGGTTTTTGTTTTTAAACCATGGAAAGCTGGTGCATTTTAGTCACTTAGTACCTTAAAACCTAGACTATATAGTCTATTCAATGCAAGGCTTACCAGGAAGTTGGGAGGGCTGTCTTTATAATTGTGGCCATAATTATTTTAAAACCTGAATATAGTAATTTATGTTTGAGAAGAACTATAGAGTCAATTTTTAGTCCTAGTAACATGTTTCCTTTTCTTTCTCAACCCCCTAATTGCTCTCTCTGGGAAATAACTATTTGCCAAGGATAAAAATTGTTCATTCGGATTCTTGAGATACATTCTTTAAATGGGGAAAGATTCATTACACAGCTTTTCCTTCAGCTCCTTAGAGAAGAAACCCTGGGGGCTTTGTGAGAGTCTGAGAAACAATTTCTTCCTTCTTTCATCTGAGCTAGAACTCAGGGTAACAGGAATCTGATAGAATTTGTACTCCTCTCCTCAGAGTAAGTTAGATCTTGGGTACAAAAATATTTTATTAGTAGTTAGAATTACTAAACCTAACTCAGTCCTGTAATTCATAATAAAACTATACTGCTAATATGTCTAAGTCTAAAAAAAACACATAATATTGATTAAAAAATGAGTTGAAGAAACATGCAATAAGGTAATATTTTTGAAAATCTTGAAAATATGCTAGACAGTATGGTATATTATTTTGAGTATATAATCATGTGGTAAAAGCCATATCAACTTCAGAATAAAGTTAATTCTGATTGGGAACAGAAGGCACTTTGGTTGTCTATGTAATGAATTATTTCTTACTAAAAAAGAAAACATCCAAAGCAAATATGTCAAAGTGTGACATCTGTTAAATATGTATGGTAGTTTCATGGTATCTACTATCAACATTTCATGAGTATAAAAATATTTCCACGAATCCAGGATTTAGAAGTTCCAATAAATTAGATCAGGCTTCATTCAGATAGTGAAAATGTAAAATTTCAAGTGCTTACAGCTTGTTGGGTGACTAAATTGGGAGGAACACTATCAGGTGATCTACATCTCCCAGAACTACGATAATGAGTCTTTAAAACTGACTTTTACAAAATTCTTCTGGCAATACTTGTGGTAATGAGAGCAGGTATTTTCTGCAGTTACTCATGCTTAGTTTCATTCTCTTGTGATGTATGGTTAATTCTCAGAGAAACTGATTCTTTGTAATGGTAATGCAGGCTCCCATCCAATAGCACTTGAGATGTAACAAGCATCACCAGGGCACCAAAATGGCCTTTGTGAAAGAAGAAACAATGCCCAGTGTCTGTAGTCCTTTGATCAAAGTGAGGAAAAATAGGGATTGCAGTTCATTTATAAGATGTCAGCAATCATTATCCCTTTCTTATGCTTTGAATGCTGATTTCCATCCTAATAACTCTTCAGTACTTGGACCAATGGTAATTTAAATAAGAACTACTCGACAAATATTATTCAGAAAAAATTAGTTGGACCTCACACATAATGCTTTGGAATGTTTATTATACATTGACATTGACAGTTTTATGCCTGTACAAACTTGTTGCACATTCCATTGAGTAATCCCATATTGTAGCAGAAAACACACACACGCATACACACATGCACATTTACCACTTATTTTGCCTTCCTTAAGCAGATGAAGGAAAATTAATTAAAAACTCGTAAACTTGAGAGATATTACAGAAGAGAAAAAGATAAACAGAAAGTTTATATCAAGAAAGGAAGTAGCATAAATGGAATGAAGATAACAGCCTAAAAAGTTAGAATGTTGAATAAAGAGGTTTCATTGGACTGAGGTTCAATTTTAAGTGCTAATACCTTGCAGTTTCATATGACAAATCAAAATAAAATGATGGCCATTTTGTACCTAATAATGGTATTCCTGAGAAATCTCTAAATCTCTTAACTATTAAGGCTTTTGAACTTCTGTACTGAGTACCTCATATCACCTGCTGAGTATTTAAATTTCACGACCAGTCCTGTAGTGCTTCATTTAAATGTAGAGATTTCTTTTAAAAGATCATCATCATAAGATATTTCTTTGGTCTCTGTCATTGCCAAGGAGAAAAAAAAATGTAGTTTGCAGAAGATGTTTTTTAGAAGAGTTACCCTACAGCATCTCTTTTACCCCATTGATCCCCCACGACCTACCAGCTGCTGGGGTGGTCTGTAGTTCAAATGTCAAAGCTTTCTCTTTTTAAGTGAACCAGAATGTATTTTGTGTAGCACACAGGGGGTTAAATTGCATTTCAGATAAGCAAGAAACTAAAAAGCATTAAATTAAAGGAAGACATGTTAGCAATTTTCTGTTTGAAACAGTATCTTGTTTAGTTTAAAAATGATCACTTTTAAAATAATGCATAACAAGTTGCTTTATGGTTCTTCCATTTTTCTGTCATCTATGTATAAATTCAGAATTTGAGAATAAGATTTCTGGGTTGTTAGGCAGAATACTGGAGCTGTCCATGACACTTTAACAGGCGTTATCTATAGTGATTACATTTTACATCAAATACACCTCATTCAAAGAAAAGTGATGCATTGGTTATTTTAAATGGATCTTTAACCAAATAAACCACAACAAAATGAACATAATTACAAAGTATGAATGTAGAACTTGATGCATACAGATTGGGAGTATGGGAATATATGTGTATGAGAGCACAATTGTGTTAATTTATATCTGTGTGTGTATACACACATATACACACAACATACATGTTTATATATGTTATTAAATGGGTAAACTTTATGCTTAGTGTGTTTGAAAATACAGTAAAGTACACAGAAATTATCTGCTTGAGCCTTCTGCATGAATCTCATATTAAAAATCCTACGTCATGCTCTTGCCCTGTGTGTGTGGTGTGACCTCAACAGCATGCCCTTGCTTCTGATTGATTTATCTGTTGATTTCCTGAAAAGCACATTCCAGAAGGTGGACAGGAGAGCCACCTTGCCTAAGCAAGCACAGCTCCTTGTGTCCTGCCATACCCTTTCTGGTACCCTTTCTCATCCCCCTAACCCTAAGCTTTCTAGGCCATTGTTTTTTATATTATAGGAGACATAAGAAATGTATGCCCTCCCTTCCGTGTTCATTTGGAACTGCCTCTGGGAAGACTTCCCTGATTTCCTCCTTTAGAGGATTCATTCCTTTCTTTATTCTACCCCATCAGGCAGGCAGGATATTTGTGCCTTCATTCCAGAATTTGTAACGTGCTTACATTACAAGCAGTCTCAAGGAACAGAATTGAGTTTTACTTCTTTTGCTTTTATGTATGGCACAGTGATTAACACATGGTTAGTTTTTAATGTCTTTCCTGGATTTTACTTGATTAACGTAATTACTTATAGTAGAGGTGATTGGGAAAAACTAATTTCTACTGAAAGTAGAAATACACAGTAAGACAAGAAGGAGTGATATGGTCCAGTAGGTGAGAATATTTGTCTTCAGACCTATGTACTTTTACATCATTTACACTGAGATCATTGATAATTGATAATATATTTCCTACTTTGAAAAACAAATGTAATTAGGCTAAGCTCACATTGGAGACTTTCAATATTTTCATGTACAAATTCATTTATTCATGATTAATTAGTTTATCTAAATGGTATTGAGGCCCTACTTTGTGCCAGGCAATGGTAGGAAGTGATACCAAGTTGAACCAGACAGTGTTTGTGCTTAAGCAGCTAATGGTATGCTGGGGTGGTGGGCAATGCTATTATGAAGAAAAAAGGCACAGATGGTCTAGAAGTATAAAGGAAGGGAATTAAAGAGAGGGAATTCATGAAAGGCTTCCTAGAGGAGGAAAAGCTTGAACTGAGTTTTGAAAAACAGGACCTAGCCCAAGAAAAGGGAAAATGAGGTGGAAAAGAAGCCTTCCAGTTGGGGTAAAGTCATATGCAAAGACATGGGGGAAAAAACCAGAATAGTGTGTGTTTGGCAAAATGTAAATAAGTTTGGTAATTTGGTGTGTCTGAAGTATAGGGTAACATGTAGGGTGAGAGGGGCAGGGTCCCCATTGTCAAGAATCTTCTATGCTGATTAAGGAGTTGTTGCAGGCAGTGGAAGCCACTGAAAGAATTTAAGCATTGGCATGACAAGGCCAAATCTGTGTTTTAGATAAATCCCTTTGGCTACGCCATGGATGATGGATAGGAGGAAGCAAGTCTGGAGTCAGGAGACCAGTTATGGGGTCATTAACAAATCCAGAAGAAAAATGATAAGAGTCTGACCTTAGTCAGTGGCTGTGAGGATAAAGTAATGTGGTAGGAAGGGAGGGAAGAGGGGAGTGGAATGGACTTAGCCTTTAAGAGACAGAAGCAACACAATCTGGCGCTCACTGAATGTGGAAAATGAAGAATAGTCAAGGTGATTCCCTATGGCTTGGATGAATGGGTAGGTGATAGTGATGCCATTCATTGCAATAAAAAAACATAGGAAAAGGCCAAGTTGTGTTGGAGAAAGACAAGGAATATATTTAGGGCAGAATGATGCCTGGGGATTAAGAGATTCAGAAATTCGAGCTTTTTATCTTAAAACAGATGTGCCTGCTATAGAGACTTGATCCAGGGCTTATCTATTATATTTCTGGTATCATTGTTTCTTTATTTCCATTAAGGATATGTATGCTATATTTTATAGATATATACATTCATATTTCAATTTTCTATAATACATTAAAATTCAAATCTTATAGACTCCTGTACTTTATAAAGGAAGTTTTAAATCAAGAAATCTGAAAGCCTCCTGAGTCATTAGAAATAATCAAATCCAGCCCTTCATTTCATAGATGAAGATCTTAAACCCAAATTGCTTAAGTGACTTGTCCAAGTTCATGGAGTAAATCAATGATAGTACCTGAATTAAAATCCAGATATCCTGACTCCTGGCTGACTGTGCTCTTCATCAATGCCATCTCCCTTTTTTAAAAGGTAAAGAGAAAAATTAAGCAGGCACAAATATTGTTAAGGTTTCATGACTCTGACATTTTCCTTATGTGAGAAGGTGGGTGTGGAAGAGAGGTGCCAGGCTAGTAAAATGTGTTTTGGCACAGGAGGCATCTCATTTGTTTATAAAGAGAGAATGACTTTCCTGGGTCCTGGCCCAACTCTGGGGCACTGTGAATGACTTTGGCAACTTTCATCAGCCACAAAAATGTGGTCTCACAAGAGTTATGACCAAGAAAAGCAATTGCAGGAGAATTTGTTCATATGGGATTTTCTGGGGTGCCCTTGATATCTTTTCCATGTGCCTCAATGGGGGTGCTGCTACTGCTTCTTTAGAGGTGATATAACAAAAATCTGCTCACCTGATTAACACCAGTAAGTGGAAGTGTCTCCCTATTAACAGGAAGAAATGTAGTCAGTCGCAGGTAGACTCCATCACAGCATTCACTAACTCATTTGAAACAATCGATCTACACATTTCTGTTTCCTACCAGGCTCAACTCTTTGTACCCATCGTATCTGGCACCAGGCTTAGTGCACAGTACGTATTTATCACACATATGCTAACAGTAAACTGAACTGATGCAGAGTGTGGTAAGTCTGAACTAATAGTAGAGTCTGGTCCTGGTTTTGGCCACCTGTGGGGTGATGTGTAAGCAGAATAAAATCAAGGGGTTACTGAGGGTCCGTGACCAAGGGGCAGCCGGTGGACTTCAGTGCTAGAAGCAAAAACAGAGTCCAGAAAAGAAAGTCAAGACCCCTAAAACTGATGGAGCTTGAATTGGTATTGGGAAAGGGGACATCCAAATTGGGAGCCAACAGAGGTAAAACAGGTAGCAGGGACCAGGAAATTGGAGAAGAAATGTGGGATGGGCCAACAGCATTGACAGCCATTGCTGTCGTCTTAGCCTGACGTGAGTCTGAGTTTCCCACACACTGAGGGGCCACAGCCCAGCATCTGTCATTGATTAGCTGTTTCACCTTGCTTTCTATAACCTCTCTGAACCTCAGTCACCACATCTATAAAACGAGATCCTTGGAGCTCATAATATTTAATGTCTCTTTCAGCTCTCTTATGCTAATGGTTTTCTTTTTTCCATAAATTGTAAGTGTTCCTCAGATATCAAAATGAGAAATGGGATCCATGTCATGAATATCAGTACAGAAACCATTTTAAATGTTAGCTAAATAGATCTATTGTCTAAAAAGACAAGTGTACTTCTCCATTTGGTAAAAGAAACAGTATATTGGGAGATCTAATAATAGAAATTCCTGCAAATAATATATTTGGCTTCAGCCATCTTTTTTATAAGGCCATAAACCTGGATATAGTTGCATTTTCAATATTGCCACTGATTTATGAAACAGTGATATTAGATAAAACCATCAACATTTAAGGCATTTTTTGCGTTTTACCTTTTTATTGCTTTCCCATATTTACCCTTTTACTTTATTTCATGGTTGTTTTGCCATAACTGAGTAACACCATATGCACCAACAGTCAATGAGGGTCCACTTAATCCACAACATATTTTAAGAAAACAATGCCTTTGTCAATTTTTATAGGGTTTAAAATGTTATTTTCTTAAGAATTACATGGAGAAATTATATTCTTTGTGCTTTAAGATAGGCTCTGGTTTAAGAGTTCCCTCGCAGTGATCTCTTGAAGTGAAATGATAGGGAATGCATTTCACATATAAGACATGTCATAATCTCACACAGATTTTGGTTCTCATGAACATGAAGTACCAAGAATTTTAGGAGTCCAGTAAGAGAGCTTTTCTAAAACTCTCTCTCTGGTAATGGAGAATGATAGTATTAATTCTCCACTTTAGCCATTGGGCAAAGGACAGGGTAGGCCATTTATGAGTGAGCTACAATTGGTCGATAATCTTAACTTCTTAAAAATATTTTTCTTTGTCTATTTAATAATACTACTTCTCATACAGTTGACTGGATATTTGCTTTCTCACCATGCATAACCTTTCCCAGGATTTGACAGCCATCAGTGTGCAAATGTTTAAATTAAAAAAAATTTAAAATGATCTATCATTGAACAAGTTTCTACTCATCATTTCTGTAGCTTTCATTTTACATATTCGCTGCACGAATATTGTGTTACCAGAATTTGTCTATAATACCGGTGGCAACATGCTTGTGTTTGATGGATGACTTTCCTTTTGCATGGAGCACAACCTGCTGGGTAATCTATCTAGGCTCTTCCAAAGCAATATACCAGCTCTACCATCAACTCATCAGGTGATCTTAGACAATTTACTTAACTCCCTTGAGCCTCTGTTTCCAATCAGTGAAATGAGGAAAGTAATACTTACAGTATCCGGATTGTTGCAAATATTCAATGAACTACATATTTGTAAAACCTGACACATACCTAGCCTCACTAAAGGCTTAGTATGTTATTGTTATTCCTAAATTCCCATTGTTATATTTAACAATGGTTGGTAAGAAATAGAGTGGGCAGAACAAAACGAACTTATGTTTCTAAGAAAAAAGGTAGGAACTTATGAGAGAATGTTTAATGATACCCTTGCATTCAAAGTACTGGCAAAGTAAACTTTCCACATACCTGGCCCTACAGTTTCTGATCTCACCTCTAATTAACACGGTCTCCAATATGGTGAAGCCAAGTGAAAGTGATCCCTTTCTACTGATACATGATTTTTTCAAAGGAATAAGTAAACGCATACTCAAGAGCTGGCTAAAAATGGAATCAATCAATTAATCAATCACTCAACCACCCAGGCAATCCAATAACCGAGCAGTTCCCACAACTCTGAGGCTAGTGGAGCATCAGAAAATAGAGTTTAGACCTTTCTTTGATGTCTGATTTTTCTTTGAGCTCCACGAAGTCAGCTAAAGCCTCTGTTTCTTAAAAGTATAAAATGGAATCAGTTCTCTCCTTGTAGGTTTGGCATAAAGATCAAATCGGACAATGTATGTGAAATCTCTTTGTAAATATCAAATCGCTTTACAAATATAACATTATATCCTTAGTTAAAAATCATCATTAATCATTTGTCATCTCTTTTCAAATCATATCATACATCCTTTTCCTAGTCTTTTGGACAATACTTTGTAAAACTCTGGAGTGCAGTATAGTCAAATAATTTTATGATTCAGATTGGAAGACTCTTTTATAACTCATCAGCTCTTGTGGTCAGCAACTTCTAAGCTTGAAATTCACATCTTGAACATTTATAAAATATTAAACCTTAAGGTAGCCATCATTTTCTGTAAATATATTTTAAAAACCAGTAGGAAATATATGAAGACAATCAAATTTGTTACAACTCTTTCCTGCAGCTTACTGATATGGCACATCAAGATGGATTTCACAGTTATACATCTGCAGAGGAATGTTTAGAGATAAGATGAAAGCAGTCCTCGTTATTAATCACACATTGTATGTTTGACTTCTGCCTTTCTCCTCGGCCTTTAAATCAACTACATCTGGTTCTTGCTACTTAAGTGTGCCATTACCTTTTGCATTAAAAGGCAGTTATTCCTAGGGAAAGCAGCCCCCTTTGATTAAAAAATAATTAACTAGAGTTATATTCATACTACTCATCATGGAGCCCAAATGAGAATTTTAGTATAAGTTGGAGACCTACTTCATTTCTACAACATGGTCAGCAGAACTGAGAGGCACTTTATGGCTGTGATGAATGCTAGCATGAAACAATTATTTTGCTTTGCCAGTGTTAATTTCATAGTATCAAAAAAAGCATAATAGTTCAGTATCAAGATCTGACACACAGATAGGACTGCAAAGCAGCTGAACCTTGATGTAACCACCTATGCCAGAGGTTGTCCTCCTCTGTGAAGACCGAGTACATGGTTGTTACTATACTCAGAGCAAGTCAAGCTCTGGAGACTGACTCCTGCTGACCAGCTGCATAAGAAATTGATGTATAATTATCAAACGGATCCTGTATTGGAGTTCACTGATAGTGAATTGTCCCTCAGAAGGGAAATCTGCATAGGAAACCAAATTTCCTGTTAAGCAATGTGTGTGACATAGCAGAGTAATTCTGATGGTCTAAATCAGTGCTACTCAAGGAAATTGTTGTCATTTTGTAACAAGGTAAGAAGCTTGCACCAGAATGTAAATTATAGCATCACTTTTTTCTTTTAAAAAGTTTGCTCATATACAGACATATATATTAATATGTGTCCCCAACCTATATTAAATTCTCATTTGGGCTGCCATGATGAATAGCATCAATATAACTCTGGTTAATTATTTTTTACTCCAGTGAGACTGCTTTTTCTATATATCAGGTGAACTAAACAGTGTGCTTCGTGACAGATAATTTACATTATGGCACAAACTTCTCACCTCATGGCTAACTGATCACAAACAGTTAGCATACCAGCAGTTATTCTATGGACCACACTTTGAGAAGTAGTGGTTCTTTACCTGAATTAGAATTACATTGGGAAGCTTTATACAAGCTTTCCTAGTATGTGCCCTTGAAGATTTCTGGTGTGTTGTACCTCCATCTGCATTTTAAATTCTTTCCATGTAGTTTTGATGAACACTCAAAGTTTAGGGACTATTGTAACATAAAATAATTAAGTAGTGCGAGGCTGAATAAACTAGAGGTTAAAAATATGGGTTTTGGAGTTGGGGGTTGAATTCTTGCCTGTTCTTGAGCAAGTTGTTTTGGGATTTCTAAGCCTCAATAGTCTCATCTATAAAACACATAAAGTTGCTGGGGGGTTTAACTGCAGTTATATTAATAAAAGGAAAACACTTAGCTCAGTTCCTGCTACATAGTAGGCAATTAATAAATGTCAGCTTTAAATGACAGATATTATCTTTACAATGAGATTTACCTGCCATTTTTTAGAATACGCAAGTTCATATATATGCATACATACCCTCTTGTCCAAATTCCCTGGACAAGTAAGGAACATGCCGCTTATATTTCCCTGTCTGAGCCTTCTTTTGCTAAACATTTATCAAATGTAATAGTCAAAACATTTTGGTTGTAAATGTTAAAAACCTAAATCAATGTAATTGAAGGCGAAAAAATTTTGGCTGCTTAGGGGGAGATTATTAGATCATGCAACTTATAGCTGAAGGTCCAACCGTGCATCTAGCTAAAAACATGGCTGGATCCACATGCTCAAAATGTATCCTTCTATCTATATCACCTGGCTCTATCTGATCTATCTATAATATCTAGCTAGCTAGCTAGCTACCTAGCTATCTTTCTGAGCTGGCTCTGGTTTTGTGGTAGCAAAATGGGCATCAACCTTGTCAGGCATACATGTTACCACCTTACTAACCACAGAGAAAAAAGAAGTTCTTTTGTAAACTAGTTTGACAAAATTCCAAAACTGAGGCTTAATAGCCTTACTTTGCAGTGTCTTTCCATTCCTGAATAACTCACACTTGCTAAGTAAGAGCAGAACATTCTGGTTTGCCAGGCTCAAATGTGTAGCTGTTCCTGAAGCTAACTAAGTTGGGACAACAGTACATGAAGCATTTGTTCTGAAGGGGTAAAAGATAATTTCCCTAAAGAAAGCTAAGGGATGTGATAAGGAAAAGGGAAACACATGATGTGGAATCCAAACTGACAGATGTTTATTACTCTGACCTACTCTCTTTTCCTCTACCCTTCCCTTGTCATTTAAATATATTGGTTCAATTGGAATAAAGCCAAGATTTGGCCCAGAGACCTTAAATTTGTTAAGATAATTTTCATATATTTATTCTAATCTATTTTGCATTTGTTTTATAATAAACTTTTATAGGTTGAAATTTCCTCCAATGTCTAATTTGGGAATAAAGAAGGAAGGGGAATATCTTATATTGACGAAGAACAGATTCAGAATTTATTAATAGCATTGTGAGTTTGATTCTAAACTTTCACTTTTGTTAGATTCATATTTGATAAATAGAAATAAGCAAGGGACGATGTTAGAAAGTGAACTGCCAAAGTTTCACAAAGGGGAATTTACATTTAGACTATATTTATTACATGATAATAATGTTACTATGGATTATTAAATAGTGGCTGTATTATGGTTCACTAAATCAGTGGAAATCACGTAGCTATTAATGATTTGGAACCCGGCTTGCGAAGCACGACTTGGCAGAGCTATCAAGTAGTTGAAAGTGTTGGTATGAGAGTTAAGGACTTCAGCGCTCAAGTCCAATCTAGCTGTTTTTGTGGTGTGTGGCCTTGGACCTGAATTCTCTGGGATGCAGTTTCCCCACATGTGTAATTGGGTAATGAAATGTAGTCACCACGCAGTGGTGGGGGAGAATTAAGTGCACTGACAGGGAGGTGCAGGCTTCTTCTGTATTTTTCAAGCAATGCATATGCGTAGCTTTATTCTCCCAGCTGTCTAACAGGCTCCCTTGCGGTAAGTCACTTAATAATTCTTCTTGGCCCCATGGTACCATTTGTTTTACAACTATAGTGTTCTCTACGATAGTGCCATAAAGGACTAAATGTTACCCAAGGCAAGAAAGGCCAAGACCAATTTATGGGCTGTGCCTATTTTTGAGTTTGCAAAGGAGCACGGAGAATGGTTACAATTAGCTCTCAGGCTCTGCAGCTCATTTCATACGTCGTCATTTATGTGTTAATATTCCCCTTAAAGGCTTTTGTTTTGATCATCTGCTGTCCTCCTACTCCTCATCCCCCCAATGCAGCATGATTTTTTTATTTATCATTACAAGAATTGAAGCAGCAGGCTGAATTTTTCTGAGATGAGTGATCAGCATGGTGTAATGGAAAAAGCAGAGCACCAAGATTCAGATTTAAATTATTGCATGAACTCTGCTGCATTTGTGCTGGGTGACCTTGGGTTCGTCCCTGACCCTCTCTGATTCTGTTGCCTGAGCTATAAAATAAACAGAACAATGACGCTAACTGTGTCTAACTCTCATCTTTGCTGAGAGGGTTAAATGAGATAATGCCAACAACAGAAAGCATAATCCAAGTGCAAATTATCATTATGATTGTGATTATTATATATGTGTATCATTTTATTAGGAGTTTGTTGACAACTGGATTCCTGTGTGCTCTGCTTCCATTTTCCCAGCTCCCAGAGATACAGAGGATCCCTGCCAGATGGCTGATTTGCCAGCTGCATCTTGTTTTGTCATTGTAAATATTACATGCCCCAACTGGGAGGCTTTGCTTATAATGCAGTAAGCTTTGTCCTTTATCTCTTGCAGCTTGAGAATTACATTGTGGAAAATATGAAGTCGGAGATGGCCCAGATACAGCAGAATGCGGTTCAGAACCACACAGCCACCATGCTCGAGATAGGAACCAGCCTCCTGTCTCAGACTGCAGAGCAAACCCGAAAACTGACAGACGTTGAGACCCAGGTACACCCCCCCCGGGGCCAGAGTCGCAAACTCAACCAGGAAGGTTGTGTGTGTGTGTGTGTGTGTGTGTGTGTGTGTTTTCTTTTAGCTTGCTCCATAAACACAGAGCACATTTCAGCACTCGGATTGGGGAAACATATACACTTTTGTTTATTGGTAATAACAACAATGACTGCCTGACATGCTACGCATGTTTCTTTTGATTTAATGAGGGTTGGTATATTTAGCTTTGTATGTGCTTGCAAAAACAGGGCTGGCAAAGGACCTAATCAGTGTTTAAATTCAAATAAACACTGCAGCTACCAACTGTGATATGATATGTGTCAAACAAAATAACCACTTGGGTTAAATTGGTGCCTTTGATGTGCATTTTTGACCTGTCTTGTTTTGTCTCTGGTAATTCTCTAGCTATAATGGCACCTGCAGAGGGTTTGTGCATTCAGTGGATAGAAAGGAAATGCCAAATGAACTGATCAAGAGAGTGAGAATGAGAGTGTGTGTGTGTGTGTGTGTGTGTCTCCCTACCAGGGACAATGACATACTTATATGAGCACAAATCAGTAAAAACTAGGGATGCCCTTTGACCATCACTGTCACAAACCCACCATCACAGTTTAATGCAAATAGCAAGTACAGTTAGATGACTAGAAGATGATCTCTTGGTCCCCTTTTAGCTATGAGAATGGCCGTTCAGTTATCATTCTGAAACTCAGGGGACAACTATCTCAACGTAGTTGATTTCTGGCATCAAAGCTGAAATATGTCAATTCAAAAATTAGGTGCAATCTTATTTCTAATTTATTTCATTTGTGTTAGTGATATGACAGATATGTGGATATTTAAAGAAAAATAACAATGATAATTTATGTGGACAGAGCCCTTTATATAACACAAACAACTTTCCATGTACAAATGGTTTTTATGAAAATCATTTAGGGTAGATGGTTCAGAAAGTTTGAGTGATTTCTCACATGGATACAGCTAGTGAATAAAATCTAGGACTCAAACTCCAGTCTTATTTCTCTCCCCCTTAATTAGTAATATTAATAATTAACTAAAACTAATAACTAATAAGAACTTAAGTACTGACTGCATTGGAACAATGAATCACATAGGCTTTGGAAAAGTTTTTTTTTGTTTTTTTTTTTGCTGCACATTATCATCAGATCAACATGGGGGATGGGGAGGGGAAATTTGTAACTGAAAATTAAAAGACTTTAATTGTTCATCATCACACTAAGCAAGTTTCATAATCTATGCATATTGGCTTCTTGTGGTATAAATAATGTGATTGTATTTTTTCTTATTTTTATTAGAACAGAATGCTCATCTTTTCCTATAAAACACTCTCATATATTCAAAAACTGACACAGTATATCTTACTCGATGGAACATTTGAAATTTTTATACATCTCCGTTACAATAAATTTTATGACATAAATGGCAGGGTTTTGTTTAATTTTTCCATCCCCTAAAACCTTAGCTTGGATTGTTTTGTTCTCTTTCCACCCAGGAATTGGAGTTGTGGGGAAAAAATGTCCCATTGTTAGCTTGTTAATCTTCACACTGTTAAGATGCATGCTATATAAGGTTTTAAGAGACAACTTGTTTTGTCTGCATTCGTAAGGCCAGGAGATGTGTACTTTTGGAAAATAGCACAGAAAATTCAAAGAAAAAAGAATATATGAAGCACCTAAAATTTATCATTAAAGGCCAATGAAAGTTTATCAGATACAGCAGGAACAATTTTAAGATAGCTAAAACCAAGAAAACATCTAAAAAATCACAGACTTATCAGAACTAGCAATGAGAGGAAAGTAGAGAAGGAAGACAGTGGCTCAAACTATGTCCTACCTTGAGAAGTGAAGCCTATGTGTTCATCTTCATTTTAATGTCTTCTAATTGTCTATGCTATTTGTAGCTGTGATGCTCCAAACCTTTTTCATGTAAACGTATACCCTCGTGGTGCTTATTTGAATTATTACAACAGGATGTGTTCTGCTTCGACATAACCATTCATGTGCACTCATGCCCTGATGTAGAACTAACTTTACAAAATGAATCCTGAATTATTCCTTAACCTCGATACACTTTATGCATTTATAATAAGCATTTATAAACCAATAGATCCTTCTGTGCTGTCTAGGTATGCTCTCCTAATTTTGCTCCTGTATTCATCTAACTTGACTTCACTTCGGTAGGTGTAGCTTTTCCTAAAATTGATTTCAGGTCCTCAGTTATGTCAGGAACTCATGACAATGGCTTTGCAATACATTTTAGTGTCCTGGTTTCACAGGATGATCTTACAAAGATAAGTAACTTATTGCTTTCTAGTTCTCTGCTGACTTTCTAGACTTGCAACTTAAAAAATGGTGACAGAGCCACGGTTTTACTGCAACAGCATTTAAAGATACTCTTGTGCTCCATAAACATCATGATCAGAAAAGAGACCTATAATGAGCACATCTAAACAACCCTGCTGGCCATGGTGAGAATCAGGAAACAACGCCATGCCCTTTCCTTCCTCCTTAGCCTGCCTTACAGTGCTTTTCTCACTCTGTTATCAGTTTGTGCCAATGTCTCTTTCAACATGCATCCTTTTTCCAAGTGTGCAATATAAAGGGGTTAGTTTCAGGAATTATTCAGGTCCCTTCCTGTAATGTAATTCTACTTCTCACTTTTTTCCTCAAGCAAATTTGGTTTTGGAGGAACTAATAGACAAATTGTATTAAAATTCACCTGTAGTAATCTGTGCTTAGCTCAGTTCTAAGCAATTTTACATACATTAGCTATTTAATAATAATAATAAATCCTATGTAGTAGATAATATTACCATCCCTTGTTTAAAGATGAGGAAACTGAAATATAGAGAGGTGAAACAACTCGTCCCAGATGAAAGAACTAGTGAGAATTTGAACTCAGTCCAGCATCAAAGTCTACATGTTTTACCAGCCCTCTCTCTGTGCTGCCTCTCTCTGTATACCCCTTCTTTCTTTAGTTTGCAGAATAGTAAGTGGGTCCAAGAAGAGGATAAGACAGAATCAGATAAAGCAAAAGGTAGTGTGGATCTAATAGGGGCCACCGAATGCTTTCTACAAATGGTGAAGATGGCTAATGACAGTAATGATGCCACCTATTATTGCCCTTCTACCATGTGCCAGTCACATTGTCTCATGGGATTGTAGGATCCAGTACCGTCCTTGCCACTTGCTATGTTCATTACAGAATAGTTTCTTAGACACTGAGCGTAACTAAGTTTCTTCCAATTTCCAATGCTTTACATGGGAACTTTAGTGTTAGAAATGAAATTTAATCAAATATAAAAGGATATATTTTGAGCACTTCCTTAATGCAAGATGTTTTAATAGCTACTGTATAGAATACAACAAAAAATAAAGCAATTCTTATTTTCAGTGAGTTTAACTGAGCAGGCATTTCCCCTAGTAAATTTCCTGCGTGTCTAATCCCATTTTATCATATGCTTCTCAGAGGTCACAAACGATCACACCTATTGTTTGGACTTCAGTAGCCCAGTTAGAAATATAAGACAATTCAGGAACAGTTTGTTCAATGAGCAGGAATCTCTAGGGAGAAACAGGTTTCTTCTCATATCTGCTCTCAAAGGAAAACTCTCAAAGTTGAGCCATTGTATCTCTAACTTGTTGAGGGAATAGTTGAATATTCAACATTTAGCCTTGGTTTAACAGAAATGGCAGTGAAACAGACTCTCTACTGGGTAATTCATGGAAAATACTCCGATAATTAATTTTCTTACAACGTTTAGAAAAATGTTTGATAAAAGCAAAAAGTGCTTGCTGAGCCCACAAGCAGAGGGTTCAGCAAACTATGGTCCATAGGTCAAATTTGACCAGACATTTCTTTTTGTAAGTAAAGTTTTATTGACCACAACCACACTCATTCATTTATACGTTGTCTATGGCTGCTTTCTCACTACAATGGCAGAGTTGGGTGGTTACACCAGAGACCATATAGCCCACCACACCTAAGATATACTATCTGACACATAGAAAAATCTGACCAACTCCTGCACTAGAATATAACCTCCTAAGGAGCAGGATTTTATCTGTCTCGTTCTTGTCCACTGCTCTATTAGGGGGATTTAGAACGGGACTTGGTACATAGTAGGCTCTCAATAAATATTTTTGAGTGGAATGATTAAATTAACTAACCTTAGTCCCTTAATTTCTGTAGATTTCAACCCAATACTACCACACCCAAGGGCAATAACCTGAGGTTTGTGTGCTGCTAGTAATATATACCCACAAATAGCTGATGTGTCAGAATATGACTTTAGGCAGAAGCAGTCTAGTGCAAAGATGTTCTGACCCAACTGGGAACACTGAGTAAATACATTTTCCTCTATGTTCTGAGACGCATAAGACATTTGGATACCTTCCACACTCATAGTGCTAATTTAGTATATGTAGTAAGAAGTCTGATGCCATCACTTGCAACAAACAGAAGACCTCATGGTGACATGAAAGAAAACATTTTGCTAGCAGTTCTAGACTGAGAGGTTTACCTTTTTGGCTAGAGGGAAGCTGCTTATTTGTAGTTACACGGTAAGCCTATAGGAGAGAATTTAGACGCTGGAGATAGACTACCTGGGTTCCATTCTGTTTGCACTGAGAATTCACTATGTTGGTAGCTAACTTCTACATCTGTAATATAAGTACTATCTCTACCAAACTCCATGAACAAATGAGGTTATTATTATATTATAAATATAATGTAGGGTTTTAGTATTATAAATATATATGTTTATATGTAATGAGATTATCATATTGTAAATAAAATATATTTATATGCAATATATTATAATATAATGTTACATATTATATTACAATAATACACATATTATATTATAATATATTGCATATCATATTACATATAATATTATATGTCTTTCTTTTCTTTCTGTTTTTTCCAAAGATGAGTTTGTGGGATGTGTTTAGGATAAAAGGGAAGTGTCTTTTGTCATTTTAATGGAATGCTTCTATTATTGCCAAGCAGCAAGCTCCATAGACACATGGCAAAGAAGTGATCAATTTATCATAGTTTACTATGCAATTCTCTTGGTTGCTCACTTTTGAACTTCAGGCCTATTTTAATATACCAGTAATGTGTAATATAATATATAATATATCTATATATTATAAATAAAATATAATATAAATATACATTCTTATTTATATATAATTATATTGTATTAATTATATATGATTATATCATAACTAAGATAAACATTCATTCCCTGAGATTATCTAATTTCCACATTTATATTTTCTCAACTGTTTCACCAAAAATTTTAAGAAGTTTTGTTTTTAAAGGTTTAATAGTCCCTTTTAATTTGGAGTAGTCTTCCACTTTTTTTCCTTGAGATTGACATTTTAAAGAAACTGGGTAAATTATTTCATAAATTGTCTCGTATTCTGAATTTGTCTGAATATTTGTTTATTTTGCCCTTTAATTTACTCTTCCATCTTCTGCAGTTTCTTTAACTGGAAGTTAAGTTTAACAGCTTGTTTGTGTTGAGTAGAACATTATGGTAAGGTGCTTTGTAGAATTACTGGTCCCTTTCTATTGCATCTCATCAAAAGGCACGCTAGCCAGACTGCCATGCCCTCAGTGATGCTGTTTGTTAACTTGATTAGGGTTATAGCCTCCATATCACTGCATCTCAATGGTTCACTTTCCCTTGGAAATTAAAAGATAACCTGTAGAGTAATACTTCATTACATTGCCCATCATTGACCAAATAAATTACTTTATTGATTTTGCAAAATGGTGATTTTTTAAAACTCTCCCGTTCCTTCTGCATGTGTCAGCCTTCATTCTTCTGTAAAAATCTAATTGCCAAGACATTATAATTTATGTTACTTTTTTCGTTTGGAAAAAAATATTAAACCAAAAGGAAACAAGTCTACCAACAGGGCTCATTTCAAAGTTAATGTGCTATTGAAAGAGATTTTCTTTCATGGTCCTTGTATTTCACCTCAATCTCTATCTTTCTTTTAGCATTAATATTAATTTAAACATGATCAGAAGCACTCTTAAAAGTATTAAAGGGGAGCTCTCTGAAATTTTCTAGCTCACTTTCTCTGGGAAACTAATAATTTTTATTTTTAAATGTTTATTTATTTTTTAAAGACAGAACTAAAGCTTTATACACCATAAATCCTCAATTTTAGGTTTTATGACTTCCTTACTCTGTGGCATATTTTGGAAAATTTAATCTTTGAAATTGTTCTTTGAGGGGCTTGTTCCATATACTCTTCACTCTTTTTCTTTCTTCCTTTTCTCTTTTCTTTCTTTCTTTTTTTTCCAAAGATGTGCTTGTGGGATGTGTTTAGGCTAAGAAGGAAATGTCTCTTGTCATTTTAATGGAACACTTCTATTATTGCCAAGCAGCAAGTTCCATAGACACATGGCAAAAAAGTGGTCAATTTATCATCGTTTGCTGTGCAATTCTCTTGGTTGCTCACTTTTGAACTTCAGGCCTATTTTAATACACCAGTGGAGACAGTTGAAATAAAGCAGCAATGAGGTCAAAATGATGGGGAAAGAACAAAAGGAATTGGCATTTGTGCTCAAAACTGGCCCAAGATGACTGACCTTTAGCCTGGACTTCTGAGATTAGGCCCCCTCCTTCTCCCATGCTCAGACACTGATTGGATTTGAACTGTTACTTGCTAGGCATGTGGGCCCTGTTACCCTCTCTGTGACCATTACCCAACTTTGTAAAACTTACTGTTTATTCTTCAGCATATCATCCAACACATAGCTATTAGCACCGCAGTGTCTGGACCTGTGCTGGGGTCTGTAGGTTTAGAGGGCTCCAAACAGAGTGGTTCTGCCTCTGTGCTACTGACATCCTAGTAGGGGTGGAAAAACAGCAAAGGAGTGACGGACAGCAGTTTTCCATAGTGATGATTCTATAAAGAAAATAGAATAAAGACAACCTGATGAAGAGTGAGAAGGGAGTTACTTTACAGGATGTGGCCAGAAAGGGACTCTCTGAGCAATACTTGGGTGATGAGAAGTTGTCAGCCACGCACCTGCATGGCGTTCCATGCAGAGGAAACTGCAAGCACAAAGGTCCTAGCTGAAAATGAATTTGGCATGTCGAGGTGGCAGAAAAGAGGCTACATGATTGGAGCATAACAAACAAGGAGAAGAGTAGCAGCAAATGAGATCTGAGAAGATCTGAGAAGGGATCTGATGCTGGGGGCCCTTGTAGGCCAGGTTAAAGACTCCGAAATTCATTCTAATTGCAAAGGGAATCCATTAGCATATTTCATGTAAGAGGTGGCATGATCTGCTTTATGTTTTTAAGAAACGTATGACAAATGGACTAGAGGTAGGGCAAAGTAGAAGCAGGAAGACAAATGAGAAGCTGTAGTGGTCTCCAGACTTAGCTATGGGCAGCTTCATTTTCCATTTTGAATGGTTCCATTCTGTTCTCAGGGGACATGGAAAACAAAACTTACTGTCCTTGTGTTAATAAAATAAAAAGTTTGGTATTTGAGAGTGTCAGGAAATGTGATCAGAAAGCATGGTGAATATGGGAGAAAATGAATTTTGATTAATTGCCCGATATACTTGATTCAGTGAGACAATGTATCTTTCATTCATAAACAAATATTGTCTTCTCTGTGCCAACCACTGTTCTAGGCGTCACCAAAACTTACAAGTGTTTTATTCCCTATGTCATTATTTTATAAATTGTCACTCAGTAAAGAAATAAAAGTCTTATGTGGACAAAAATACGTTTAATAGTTGAAAGTTATATCTTATGTATCCCTAATGTTTACATTCTCTGTCATTTTTTCCTTTGAGCTC
This sequence comes from Indri indri, assembly GCA_004363605.1. Classification (NCBI taxonomy): domain Eukaryota; kingdom Metazoa; phylum Chordata; class Mammalia; order Primates; family Indriidae; genus Indri; species Indri indri. The sequence continues at coordinate 21,883 of RJWJ010027653.1, forward strand.
TTCCTACTCTATCTTCAAATCCTGTTTTTCCTGAAGTGAAGTGATGTAGATTTGGACAATATTTTTAAAAAATATAATATACTCCAAAAGCATAAGATAAGATTAGTAGTAGTAAGTTTAGACTGGCTTTCAGATCCATTCTAATG
>RJWJ010027654.1:0-22032 GCA_004363605.1 Indri indri
TTAAGATCTGTTATACCAGCGTATACTATGTCGGGCACAATTTTTTCCCAATAGTTTTATTGAGTATAATTTACATACCATAAAATTTACCCATTTTAAGTGTACAACTCAATAATTTTTAGATAAGTGTGCAGAGGTGTGCAATAGTCACCCTAACCCAGCTTTAGAACATTCCCATCATAGACACAGTTACTTTTAAAGAGAAGTCTCTCTTGTCATTCATGAGCTTCTTCTAGTTTGGTAGTTTTAAAATTTTTAAATCAAAAGAAGCTCAATTTAGAGCTGGCTCCTCTAAAAAAAAAAAGAAGAAGAAAAAAAAAGAAGCTTAACACTGATACTTGGATCCTAAGTTAGAAAGATCAGAAAATGAAAATTCAGTAATATACACTATCAATTAGAATACTGAAGTCAAGTGAAATATGAACAGATCTGTTTTCTTAGGGTAACAGACTGTCTACAGAAAACTTAAAAGAAAAAGAAACTCTATGTCCCCTCCAAAGCAAATGACAAGGATCCAAATAATGAAACTGTTAGACAGAAAAATCACAAATGTTCAACATTCGATATTATGCTTAACAAAAGCTATCACCTTGAGTTCAGCAGAAATTGCTGACTGCCAGTGTAGACACAAATTCAACCTCGCTTAATTTTTTTTAGTGTAGTATGATTAAAATGAAATACATATTTTTAAAAATAATTCACATACCTGATTTCTTTGGAAACAGAAATTACAGGCCCAAAGTTTTGCTCGATAATCAACTTGACTGTGAGAAAGATAAATTATTAAAACTAGGTAGCATTTTTATTTTTACAGTAGAAAGCATTCACATGCAAACTTCAAGTTCAGTAAATCACATAGATAAGTGTTTCTATGATAGGTATATAAAGGTATGTAAAATATTCACTATACTTAGAATTCTGGCTCTTAAGTACACCAAAAGTTTCCTGCAAACAGCTGCAGTAAAGAATTGGTAAATCCTTTTTTCTTTTTCCCAATCTCCTAGATAATTTTTTAAATTTCATAATTTATATAAATTATAGATTATTTCCTTTTGCCTGTTACCTTAACACAGTCTTCATGCATTTTTCTATGATCTTTATTGTTCAGGTATGTGAAACTACTAAATTCCAACACTAAAAGCATATTTCACACACAGGAAAACCTTCCTGGACTTTAACCTCACTTAGCCCACTTGAAGAGAAGTTGGGCAGGAACACTTCTGGGTTGACAAACTTCCTAGAATTAGTTCAAGATAATGCTTCATCCCCTCCCCCCGAATCCATTTAGAAAACTAATAACCAGTGGCTATCATTTTAAAAGCAGAGAAACATTCTCATATATGGGCACATTATATAAAAGCAAGGAGAATGAAGTAAAAAATGTTCCCTCATGTAAAAATTTTATGATACTCTCCATCTATTTAAAAATTCATTCAAATAGTGCCCACATTTAAAAGAACTATCATAGGTCACTATCTCAGGTACAAAAAGATTACACTTAATAAAATCATTAAGAGTTAAAATTTCTTCTTCCTACTACTTCCTGCATACAGCATCACCATACCAGGTAAGTATCAGAAAATGATCTAAGGCTTTTGAATTGCTTTTGGAAAATACGTTAAAAGGCACTAATAAAGTCGACACTTAAGCCAAAAGCAAACTGACTGCAAAGAAAAAAAGTGAACTCCAAATCCTCTCCTTTTACCTCTACCTCATTCCCACCAGATTCCATTTTTATTGGGAGTATTAGGCCAGGGAGATTTCTACAAGCATGCACCACCTAAGAATCTCACCATCTATTGCTCATCTCAAATTTGGTGACTTGCTCAAATTGAATGACTTTTATGAGAACCATATAAAAGTAATAATTCACTGCATTCATCATTTTTACCAGTTTTTAAAAGAATTCATACCAAAGTGGATTGAGAACAGCTTTGCAAGTTGGTCTGCTGCAAAGCACAGGTTCATACTGTACAGGAGGTAGGTCTGGACGTTCTTTTAAGGGAGTAAGGAGACAAGCCAGGGGAACAACCATTCTCGTAGCTTCCAGACGGCTGGAAGGCCACACATTCCAACTAAAACGCACACCATCCCGTTCTTCATTCTGCTGAATAAACTCCAGATATGTCGCCATAGTCTAAAAGGGAACTGAAGATAAAACTTTTAATTGTATGTGACATTCTCAACTAAACTTCAGAAAAGAAGATGGTCACCCAACACAGTGCTTCTTAAACACTCAGTCTGGAAGAATCTGTTGCTGTGGAATGACAATATCTCCCTTCCCTCTGACACCCAAAACCCGATATACTTCACAGTTATCTTTGACTACTGCTCTTTTCTCAACCCTCTTCTCTAGCACTTAAAAATAAATAAATAAAAGAGGTGGGAGGTTTATCATCATTTGATCATATCTAAACTGCATGCAGTTGAATTCCTCTACTTTAAACTTCCCCGCAGATCACACATCACCTCAGCCAAGCCAATTTCAACCCCGTGCCCAAGGGTTAGTCTCAAACCCTGTTTCAGTATCCAACTACCTTCCTCTCTGATCCCCTTCCTTCCTTGCTCTCTTAAGGTACTACACTAAATTTTAGCTTTCAAGTGATCTTTTTCTTGTGCCCTTTCCCCTCCTCACTTTCTTAACTTTGGAGAAAAGAAATGGATACTAATGTATGAGTTCAGCTCATAAAGAACCACTTCTGAGATAAAGTATTTCTACTTGGTATTATGAAAATTACAAAGAAACGTTTGCTATTATAATGAATCTCACTAGAACCTCTTTCCTCACCATGGCTGCTTAGGCTCATGACTTGAAAGACTCTGGTCAGTAAGACAGTCCTTAAGGCTAAGCTCTCAAACCCAGATCATCCCAACTTCAATGTTTTATACATCCTGTTCACATCCTAAAATCTAGGGTAACACACACCTCAGCTATTGGGGTTCAAGGGAACAAGCCCCTTAAGACAAGCAGAAAAAGGCAAATTAAAGAGTCTATTATATTAAAGTGGCCTCTAGTGTTCACTTCCTGCAAGAGGAATGAAGTAATAATTGTTTCCATTTTATTTGAAGAAGTGCCATATGGTAAATAATGTGGATTGAGGCAATAATATGAAATGGCTAGAAAAGCTAACAGATTACTCTCCTATGCAGAACCCAGACCATCAGAAGTCCAAATGTTTGCTTCAACTCAAACTCTAAGACATCTATTTGTTATTTCTGACAAAAGCAGGAACCTGAACCACTGTGCACACAGGAGGTACTTCTGCAGCTTGGAGTGGGGGAGAGGCAAAAGAATAACTCAGGCAGGAGTGAAAGCGAGTTCTAATATCACAATTCTCAACAAGTACCTCAGCAGGTTTATTTAAACAACCACTCCCCTCTCAAAACAGTTCTATATTAAAAGGTACTGACTCCATCTAATGTTCCCAAGCATCTACATATTAAAACCTGCTCCCTCCGTTTCTCACTGCCTCTTTCCCTCACCCCTCTACAGCACGGATTCTTAGTCCTCAGCACGTAATCCATTGGGGGACTACAGAGGGTCCACGGATCCTCTTGAGTGAACAACTGTGTGCATCAGCGAATGAGTATTTTCCTAGGGAGATGGGTCCACGGCTTATACCAAATTATCAAAGTGGAAGAGTATCTGAAGACGTTAATAACTGAATGAATGAATTAGTAAATGAATGAAAGACCTAGAAAGATACTCTAGGAGTATCTGCCAAAAAAGCTGAACCACCCTTATCTCAACAAGTCATAACTGTTCAAGACATAGTAACCATCTGTTAGACAAAATTAAGTAAGGTTTAATTCTTGACGAGAGTCTGAAAACCTGGCTTCTAGTTCCAGCTCTGTCATAAAGCAAAAATCATTTCACCTGAGACTTGAGTTTCTCAACTACAAATTGGGGGTTGGGTTCTTCTAGTTTTGTGCACTTTGAGATTCTGAGGGACCCGGAGCCAGAAACCGATCCTCTAGTCTAGCCACTCGGCCTGGCGCTGGACGCGTAACTCTCCGCAAACTCCTGGGTCAGCGATTCTCCCCGGTTCCCCTGCCTGCCCGGAAGAAGCCTCATCCCAGGAGCAGCCCACCTCGTCCCCACCAGAAACTCACGCCCTGGTCTCGACTCTCCGTCACCTCTGTTCCCGGCTCACCTGGCCGGAACTGCCCACCTGGCCAGAACCGTCAGCACTAACAACCCAAAGAGCCGCGCTCCGACGCCCACAGCAAAGTCCAGCTCAGCTCTCAGCCGATTGGTCAGCGCCCCACCCGTCAGGCCACGACGCTGTCTACTGGCCAATCAAAGAGCGGACGAGCGGAAGCGAGACAGAGAAGCCAAGCCACCATCTTGGAAGAGGGCAGGACAGTTGTGCCTCGCACTTCAAAACCACAGTTCCTCAGAAGGCACGTTTCCACAAGTTCACCCCTAAACGTTTCTGCTTCAGAAAACCCTAGCGCCTGCCGGACTGTTCCCCTAAAAAGCAGCCAGCACGCTTCAAGGATTAGCCCTGGTATAGTATGACGCCACTTGTCTCAGCGGAAAGTCCTTCTCATCGCCTTAGTTACCGGGAAGCGAGAACGATGACGTATGCCTGCGGAAGAGGGAGGGGCGCCAGCCAGAGGAAACTGAAGCAGTCCGGAAGAAGGAGTCAGAATAGGGGAAGGGGCGGGGCGGAAGGGGACGTATGCGCACATGTTATCTCGGGGAGCAACTCTAGTGAAAATTGAAGTACAGCAAGTAGAGTTATGCTGCATCACATTGCAAGGTTTTCTTCTGCCGGCTTGCTGTACTGGTTTCGCGCTCTCAGCGGAAGTTATTGCAGCGCACAGTCCCTCTCTGCGTGTCCATCCCTGTCATCTTTGTACAAGGAGATGAGTAATTGAGAACTATAATATTCAAACATTTTAGGAGACTAACAAAGCTTATATAACTACGTAGAACACAATTTTCTACAGCCATCACGACCTTCTTACAAGTGACAAAAATGAGCACATTCATTATTCTGACTTAGAGGTACAATCTTGCTGTTGCATATAAAAATAAGGAAAACGATATAAACAATATATTTCGGCATCCAAGAAGTATCCATTAATTAGCTCAATTTAATTACTACAAAGTTTTAAATTATCTATGGATCATAGAACTCATAGTCAACGTACTATAAAACAATTACTGTTAATATGAAATTTGTCAGAATAATGATTCAGTTTTGTTGAACAAATTTACATTTTTCGTGATCTTAAACATGTAATGTTAATGCTAGTTTATTTGATTAGTAAACATGTATAAGTTTAGAATGTTCAAATTACTCTCTCTAAGGAAACAAACCCAAGTAAAATAAAATTTACACATGTATTACAGTTAATACTGAGAAGAGACATAGCTGGGCTTTTTTAAATCAGAAATTGAAATAGTAAAAACAAAATAGCATTATTTGCCAAAGTTTGCCTTAATTGTTTGAACCTGGATTCTTTCTGTATTAGCAATTTCTATAAGAAGGATTTTTTAAAATCTAGCACATTTAAAGTTTTAGAGATTCAATTTACTTATTTTCTGGGATTTTTTTTTTTTTTCTTTTTGAGACAGGGCCTCACTCTGTCCCCCATGTCATAGTCCACTGCAGCCTTGAATTCCTGGGCTCAAGTGATCCTTCTGTCTCAGCCTCCCAAATAGCTGGGGCTACAGGTGTGCACCACCAAGCCTGACTAATTTTAAAATTTTTTGTAGAGACAGTGCCTTGCTATGGTGCCCAGGCTGGCCTCGAACTCCTGGCCTCAAGCTATCTTCTTGCCTTGGCTTCCCAAATGCTGGTATTACAGGTATGAGCCACTGTGCCTACACATTTTCTGGGAATTTTAGGAATACTTGATTTATATGTGTGTATTTCCATAAACTAAAGAGTTTCTTCGAGAGATGTCATAATCTGATGTATTAAGACTCTACAGAGGTAGTAAGACATTTTACACTCTCACAACAAGAGGCGAAGGCCTTTCTTGATTACAGGCATGAAAACACCTAGACACAGAAAGCCTATAGCTTTGGTTCTACAACTTTGGCCACAGGTCAAAAGTAAACACAGAAACATAAAAATTCAACTGACCAAATAACAAAAAGCTATTCTCCTTCCCAGTGGGCATGGAAGTCTTAACTGATTTGAACTCATAAGTAGACAGAAAAGTGGACAAACAAAAAAAGACTAACAAACCAGATTGTTCATCATGTCTTATCCAAGACAGAATAGATCTCTATAAACAATTCACTTAAAGAGATCACTAAATGGTCAGAATAGAAAGTCAAATTCCTAATTCTTGTTGTCACCAGTGGGGAAAACCCTACTGGCCCTGGGTGAATCAGAAACAAAACACAAATCAATAGAGAGGAGAAAAGACACCGAGAGAAACGAGTCAGCACCATTGTAGTACTATTGCCACTTGGTAGTCAGTCTGGGGGCCAAGAATAAGCATGCGTGGGCTTATCAGCCCATGAGGTGTTCTTTAGTAATGTGGATTATACCTGGTTCTGTCCATTGAATCCAGTGGGATGTTCACGAAACCTCCAAAACTGTTAAAAAGTGTTTTGAAAAGGTGAAATTATGGCCCTCATGCAAATATAAAGTGAACATGTGCCAAAGATTTTGCTTAACTCATTCATTACTGATTAATTCATCCCTACAACCAATAGGAATGTTCAAACTGATTCTAAGAAGAATTTGATTTATAGAGTCTTATATTTTCTACCACACAAAATTCATTTGCATTTCTGTGGACAGGAACAATTTACATTGTCATGTACAGGATACATTTGCATTACTATCAGTTTTCTGTAAGTTAATTTTATCTCTACAGAGTTGTAAAATAAAATAGTCAAAGACAAAGGTACACACTCCTTATAATCAGATGACCCCCAGAGGTCTTTTTTTAAATTCCCAGAATTCCATGGAACATTCACCCAGTAAAGTCTTTTGACAATTTCAAAATATTTCACAATTTTCCTGACATCGTATCATCATCTATACCCTGACTCTAAATTCTATATTTCTGGCTAAGACTTCTCTACCTAACACTAGTTTAATATATCCACCAACCTGCTGGATGCTGCAGAATAGGTTGACTGTGCACTGGTTACCACTTCCATCCACTGAATCTTGGGCTCCGCTTTTATAGAAAACACATACACAAGTTAAATGAAGCAGATGGCAGAAGCCTAGGATTCATGACAAGCTGGTCCCTCAAGGCTCAGGAAAGCTGCACAGTGCGGGTGGAGTCTCTTCTATGCATGCCTATTTGCACCATGCAGCTGAGGGACCTGGAAAGCAGCCTACCCTGGGTTTTAGACCCTGGGGAAAACATGACATGCTGAGCTAAAGCACTGAAGGACATCCTGTTTTTAGTCGGGGCTGAAACAGAGCTTGGGCTGATGTGGCCAGTTCCTCCTTATGTATTCCCAAAACATTATACAGTTAGTCTTTAAAACTACAAGCAAGAAAGGGAAGAGAACTGGATCAGTCCAAGGCCATCTGGAGAACTTTCCTGCAGATATCACTGGGTATTCTTGGGCATCTCAATCTCAGCATGTCCTAAATTGAATTCATCTTTCCCCCCAGCTCCCAACTAACCTTCTGCCTCTTGTACTCTCTGTTTCACTTGGGATGCCATTCGCTTCTCCATTCTGCAGTCTAGAAACTAGAGAGTTATGGTTGGCCCTTCCTTGTATCTGGCCCCTCCCCCTTAAAGCTAACAATGAATCACTTGGTCCTGTCAATTTGTTGTTCTAAATATTTCTCAAGTTCAGGCACTCTTAGAGATAAAAACTGCTTAGTTGAGGCACTCTTCCTCTCTCATTGGATTATTGCAACAGCTTCTCAAATGATCTCTTTGCCTGAATTTTGCCAGAACCAAAAATCACATTGCTGGATAGATTTTTATAAATCACAATCTGACTCTGACATTCTCTTACTTAAAACCCTACATAGTTTTCCCATTCCTCACAGGATAAAGTAGAGGCCCCTTGTGCTACTCAAGGGCCTCCATGATCTACAGACCTCAATCCTATAGCATGAACCACCACCCTTCCCAGCCCACATGTGCTGTTTCTTATCTCCGTGCCTTTTTCATGTCCTCCTCTCTGCCAAGAAAACTCTTTACCTCCCCTCCTTTCCCAATGAACTCCCATGTATCCATCAAGAGTTTGAAGCAGCTTTCCTTTGACCTTCCTTCTCCCCAAGGTGGTAAACACAAAAATCAAACAAACAATAAGCAAACAAAAACAGTGGAAGAAAGGAAAAGTAACTACAGAAGAGGAGAGACTAAGTTTGGACAGTAAGTTTAAAGAGTTACATACAAACTTCCTACAGAAGAGATACTGACCTGAAAAGAAAAATTCAGGCAGAGTAAGATTATTGAGAAGAAGGGCCTCAGTGGAGGGTGGCTGGACCCTTTAGAAAGACTGAAACTGCCTCAGCAAGTTCCTGAGAACAGCTCTTTCAATATTAGCAAATGATGAATGAGATATAAAGGTGCATTTTAAGATTTTTAAAAATTCATAAAAATGGTGACTTTTAAGTTTTGAAACCAAAGCTATTTTTTTATGATAATGACAAGCTCAGAAAATGCTTATATGAGAGATAAAAAGTAGAAAACAAGGTGGATTTATGTGTAATTATAATCTCTGCAATCATTATTGGCACATACAATATGAGAAAGGTGAGAGTTAATGCCATCACCCTTTTTTCCTCCTTCTAGAAGGAAGAGCTAACTGAATCTTAAGGAAAGATAGATCCTTTTTCAGCCCACAGTTCCTGTTAAGGGAGTATTGTGGATTTCTACCCAGCTCAACAGTATCATGTTTCTTGAACTAAAACCCACCAAACAACCCACTGGGTATAGAAACACCTCTGCATGTTTTATTTTTAATTTTAAACACCAACACCTTTATTGGCCAGGTGTGGCGGCTTATGCCTGTAATCCTAGCACTCTGGGAAGCCGAGGTGGGAGGATCGCTTGAGGTCAGGAGTTCAAGACCAGCCTGAGCAAAAGCCAGACCCCGCCTCTACTAAAAATAGAAATAATTAGCTGGGCATGGTGGTGCTCACCTGTAGTCCCAGCTAGTAGGGAGGCTGAGGCAGGAGGATCACTTGAGCCCAGGAGTTGGAGGTTGCTGTGAGCTAGCCTGACACCATGGTACTCTAGCCTGGGCAACAGAGCGAGGCTCTGTCTCAAAAAAAAAAAAAAAAAACCACAACAACAAACCACCTTTATTGAGATATAATTGATGTAAGCTGCAGTAAGCTGCATATATTTAAAATGTACAATTGAGATAATGAACATGTATATCACCCCAAAAAGTTTCCTTGTGCCCCCTGTATTTTCTAGAGGTTTATATAAATGGAATCATGGGGTATATACTCTTTTTTGTCTGGCATCTTTCACTCAACATAATTATTTTGTGAGTCATCCATGGTATTGTGTATATAAGTAGTTCCTTCCTTCTTAAGTGTGTACGTTTACATTTAAAGTTCAATAACATTGACCTTTTAAAGAAAATTCTGCATCTAGGTTCAAGAGGAAAGGGTATGTCTTGCTCTTGCTAAAGAATGTGGTGGTTGGGCAGTCTATCACTGATTTACTGGTGCCTGTTCAAAAAAATACACTAATAGGGAGTGTTTCACAACATCAGGTGCTAAATCACGCCTGCCATAGCGAGTGAATAAGTCCACGGAGGAGCAAGGAAAAAGACGCAGTTTCTCGTTCGTTCCCATTTATAATAGCACACGCACCCTTTCGCCCACCTCTATGAAGGTGTGGATACACCTCTAAGGCTATAGTCCCCAACCCTTGGGCCGCAGCCTGGTACTGGAAAACAGGGCCTCGTGGCCACCTGAGCTCCGCCTCCCTCCAGGAGTCCCGAGCGGGCCTGACGTGTCCCAGAACTACAGTTCCCAGAAGTCCGCGCGGCTCCCAGCCCCTGCAGGCGTGGCTCTGAGCGCTGCAGGACCTGCTGCCGCCGGGGGTCTGCACGCTGCACGCATGGCTTCTCCTAGCAAGGCAGTGATTGTCCCCGGGAACGGAGGCGGGGATGTGGCCACCCACGGCTGGTATGGCTGGGTAAAGAAGCAGCTGGAGCAGGTAAGAGCCCCGGGCCCGGCTGCTCTGGGAAGTCAGCTTGGAGCACAGGGAGGGAGGATTGCAGTTGGAACGCGAGTCCGCCCTCCTCCCGCAAAGCCTTGTGTGTTTTCATTCTTCTTCCCTGCTGTCCTCTCTCAAACTCTAGAACTAGTGGGTCTTAATTTTAGTTGATAAAATTGCCTGGAAGACTTCTCTGAAGGTTCAGTCGTTAGAGTAAAAGGAAGCACTTTTTATAACTACAGAGACCGAGTCCCCCACCCCTCCCGGTATCTACTGTCGGTTCGGATTTGGGACTTCCCAGATAATTTTATTAATACATCTATCTTTATTGCTTCTTGCTTCAGATTTTTTAAAATTAAGTATGTAATATTTCATATATGCAAAGGATGTAACGTGTGTAAATTATGAAGCATAATGTAATGAATCGCCACACTAAAATCTAGAACTTTACCAATGCATTGTCTTCCAAACAACCTGTATGTCTCCCCATTCCCATCCCCCTGCCATCCTGAAATTTGTGTTTTTCATCTGCTTTTTTTAAAATTAAAGTGCTTTTAAAACCTATGTATGTATCCTTTAAATAATATATCGTTCAGTTTGGCTTCTTTGTGAGCTTTATAAAAATGGCTACTGTAGGTTGTCTTGTGAATCTTGTTTTTTTTTTTCTGTTTTTGGTTTTTTTTAGCATCGGTTTGGTGAAAAACACCTTATTTATTTATCTTTTAACCCTCTTTCATAACCAGGTGACAAGTTGGCTTCCTGGGTTGCTGTCCTCTAGAGTAGGTCTCTAGAATAGAATTTCAGAGTTGTGGCCGAAAACCATGGTTAGAGCTACAAACCAAAAGGGTCAGGGCTGGTGCTTCCAAGAAGATGGGGTCTCCAGATTTCTGTACCACATTTCTGTACCACGTTTTACCTACTCCCTGGTACAGCATCTGCTTGGCTCTCGGCCACTCTGTCTAGAACACATTTGTTCATGCTTCTCTGTAGATACAGGCCGTAGATGTACAAATGCAGATATAGGTCTCTCTGTATAGAGATCAGCAGAGCTGGCCGGTTATAGAATACAGATGGAGTTTATGAAAAGGGATTGTATATCCATATGTAATCCGGCAGCACTTAACCCACTTTGTTTCATAAGCAAATACTTATTGAATTGGTAAAGATCATATCAGGTGTCTCATTTCTTATTGGCAAAGTATTTAGTTGTAATTAAGCTCTTTACTATAGCTTTTTTTCCCCCCTCATATCATAGATACCTGGTTTCCAGTGTTTGGCTAAAAACATGCCTGACCCAAGTAAGTTTTAAACTTGTTTTTAAATAGCCTCATCTTGTTGGGTTTTGATCTTACCATTTTTGTGGTAGAGAACAGGAGAATATCATAGTGGAGGAGCTAATGATGAATATATACTTAAGAATGAATAAAGTGAGTAGCTTGGGGAGGAGGGTATAAACCAAAAAACACGGAAAATTCTAGTAAGGATCAAGAAAAGCACATGGGTTTGGTAAAATTTAATTTTCAACTTTACAGCAACTTGATTTTCCCTTCTATAAGTATACAAGTATTTTCAGGCAAAATTTGTGGGTGTTACATTTGAGGCAGAGATATGATCAAACTTTACAGCATCCATTTGAGATCCTAATATTTAAAAACATAATATTGCCACTTTTGATGTAGGTGTGCCCATGACTTGTCTCAAGAATCTCTTTTTTAGAAAGAATATACTGTGCATGAATTTTAGATAGAATGTTGTCAAGAGTTGTTTTTTTGTTTTTTGTTTAAAGTTTGAAAGTTTATATTAAAGCTTCAGAGGTATATTTTATTATCTCCTCAGTATTGCCTTACAGAAGCATGGTAGAACATAAAGGTAAAACTGTTTACCAAAACTGCAGATTTGGGTCTTTCAAAGAGCAACACATGAATCTTTGGCTCTATTAAAACAGCCCTGTTTCCCACTGTGGTCCTGCAGTTTTAAAAGCTGTGAAGTACTGAATAGTCATCTGTTAGCAAGGTGGGGCAGCATTAGATTGAGACTGTCCCTGTCCAATGACAGACTTTTTCATTACCCTGAACCTCAGTTACAGCTCGAGAGAGTATCTGGCTGCCCTTCATGGAGACAGAACTGCATTGTGATGAGAAGACCGTCGTCATCGGTCACAGCTCTGGGGCCATTGCGGCCATGAGGTGGGATCCTTGTTGAACTGCCACCCCCTTCATGGGCTCCAGCCATGCTTGCTTGGGAAATACCTTGTTTATATCTTAGGTTTCTATTGCCGAAGGAACAGTGCTGACCTCAAAAGTGGTAACATAATCTGTCCTAATAGCTTCCTAGTTTTGCTAGTGGATTGAAAAAAATTATTGCTCATACTGGGATGCAGTGATCCTTTTAAAGAAAAAGTGGCCTCAAACCCCAGCGGATTTCCATCACTCAGCTCTGATGCTGTCCCTACCATCTCCCTTTCTCTGCTCCCGGCCAGGTCTACTGACCTCACTGCAGTTCCTGGAACGTGCCAAGTATACAATCCTGCCTTACTTTGCCTTCTCTCACCTTTCTACCTGGGACATTCTATCCTTAGACACCCACATGGCCTCTTGCAGTCTCTGCTCGAATGTCCACCTTCGGTGAGGCCTTCTCTAATCACTCCGTATGAAACAGTAGCCTCGCCCTGCTGGCTCCTGTCTCCTATATATCTTATTATGTATAGCACTTTTCACCATTTGACATCCTGTTTATTTTTTGTCTGTCTCCTGCCAATAGAATGCAAGCTCCATGAGGGTGAGGCTTTGTTCACTGGGATGCTGATACCCCAGTGCCTAGAGAGCCTGGCATGTGGTAGATGCTCAATAAGTATTTGTTGGAGGATGAGGGCTGTTACCCCCTTACCCACCTGCAACCCCCAGTCCTTAGGATTCATAGACACAACCCTGATGCTTTCTATTAGAACATCATGTCTCCTCCTTTATCCTTTTTTTTTTTTTTTAAATTTTCCTGGTAAGTGACCCTAGAACCTTCTTTATCCTTATAAAGCCCAGGACTTAGCTGGTTGAATAAGCCTATAAGGGTTGGGTTTCTTCCATATTTGCTAGGCTCAATGACAAAGGATAATAGTTTTTATTTGTCCCAAGCAGTCACTCAGGATGTCAAATGAATTGCATGTCAGGGACTGTGCTGAATTCCATAACCTTTCAGATACACTGATCAAAGCTAAGAGAAGAAGAATGCTTTTCAGCATGGAGCTACAAAATTATGGTACAGTCATAGTGTAAGGGATATTTATAAGCTGCCAGGGGTTATCTGGAAAATGAAGAGATCCCTTTATTGCTGAAATCTGTCCCAACTCAAGGCCAGTTGAATTTTTCTCAAGCCACTGGCTGGTAAAGATGCACCTTCTTTTAAAGACCCTTGAACTTAATGCAGGATTATTAGCAACCTTCTAAGAATTGACTTCTAAAGTTAAGGGAGGCAAGGAGAAAAGTGGATGCCAAAACCATCCGGTTAAGGTTGTAGGGGAACAGGAAATTGACACATCACACAGGACCAACCACCCTACAGATTACTTATCACAAAAGGGAAATTGTGCCTCTACAATGGAGAGATTTGGTAGATACCACCCTAAGCAAGTGATCAGACTTAATCTTACCAATAATGGGACAGACTGGCCTCACGCGTCCTGTGATGTGATGGAGTGGGAATGACACAACATCGCCTGTGTTGTCCTTGCCAGAAATGTGTATCATCAGTCTATTTGTGAGGAAACAAGCAATCCAGTGTAGGGGATAGTATATAAGACAACTGGCCTAACTCTTCATGTCAGTGTCATTTAAAAGAAAGATTTAAAAGTGACTAAAGAGTCATGAAAACCAAATGCAATGCACGATCCTTGACTGGGTCTAGGATTTTAAAACAGTTTTAAAGGACATTTTTGGTACAATTGGAGAAAAATAAATACAGATGTATTACTGTATCAGTGTTAAATTTATTGGATGTGATGATAATACCATAGTTACATAAGGGTACGACCTTGTTCTTAGGAGATACATGCTAAAGTAAGGGAGAAATGTGGCAAACTTAATGAATCTAGATGCTTTTTGTTCTTTCAACTTTTCTGTAGGTTTGATATTTTTCAAAATAAATGGTTGGGGAAAAAAAAGTGCAGACCCAAGAACAAAATACTAACCCAGATCTTTCCAGGCAAAAAGTCCTCTTGAAACTATTATTGATCCATGACTTTCCTTAGCCTAGTCTTTGCTGAGGGAAGGGTACTGTCTGTAAATAGGTATCTGGGTGTCTACTTGTCGGGGACTGTACTAAGCACCAGGACAAAAAGATTAGTAAGACTCATGCCTGCGCTTGAGGGACTGACAGTTTACTGAGGGATGTAATGCAACACAATGAACAATGCAATGTATTGTGGAAGCGTGCGGAAATAGAGGTACATTTCTGGTATTGTGCAGTATTTCTTAAAATACGGTTCACAGACCACCGGCATTGGAGTCACTGGGTTAGACAGAGGAGGTATCATGCCTTAAAAATGCAGATTCCCAGGCCTCATTCACAACCCTCTGAATCAGGTAGATGCTCTGGGGCTGAGCCTGGGAATTTGCATGTTGACCAACCAGATAGCACTGATGTATACTAAAGGTGGATGAATGCACACATGAAGGAGAATAATTATACTTTTATTAAGAAAAGATTGCAGAAGAGGTTTGGACTACCTTGAAAAATGAGTAGGAGCTCATTAGGTAGACAAGGTTGGGCTTATAGTTCTGCAGTTTCCTTGCTATTTTTTATATTAACCTCAACAGTATATAGCACATGCTTTCTGCAGGCTACATCAAAATGAGTTTTTAAGTGGTTTATTCACTTTTTAGAGATCAGATTTAACATTACATATCAGCTGACATTATTTTTCTCTCTCTAGGTATGCAGAAACACATCGAGTATATGCTATTGTGTTAGTGTCTGCATACACATCAGACTTGGGGGATGAAAATGAGCGTGCAAGTGGTAAGTATGAAGACAGAAACCCCAGAGATGCCCTTCCCTAGACATGGGGCTGTCTGCTCAGGTTAGAAAACAGTACTGTCGTAATAGCATATGAGAAAGATTTACCACCCATCTTTGGATGTAAGTTAGGCACTTTGAGAGGTAGTAGACCTCTTTCTGACTCATAACATAGAATTGAACCCTACAGGCCTGGTTTTATTTGAGTCATATGCTCCCTCTTCACAAGTAGCTATGGTATTAAGCCCTACAGATTTGAAAACAAAAGAAGTGCTTCTATCTCACACTTGGTCCCTGATCCTTTGTGTCTCTGCGAGGGTCCCCACTAGATATTTTAAAGTATCTAGAATGGAGATTATCCTTAGGCACTGATAGGTCATTTTTCCCCCCATAGGATACTTCAACCGCCCCTGGCAGTGGGAGAAGATCAAGGCTAACTGCCGTCACATTGTGCAGTTTGGCTCCACTGATGACCCTTTCCTTCCCTGGAAGGAACAGCAAGAAGTGGCTGATAGGTTGGAAGCCAAATTGTACAAATTCACTGACCGTGGTCACTTTCAGAACACAGAGTTTCATGAACTAATTAACGTGGTAAAGTCTTTGCTCAAAGTACCAGCATAGGATGATTGCTGTTTTGCATCCCAATATAGGGGTAAAGTAACAATATCTATTATCAGATGATTACTAGATACATAAAACATCTAGTTAAGTTCCAAAAGTGCCTGAAAAACAAACACAAGTTTTAACATTCAATCTAAATTACAAATAGCATTTCCATTTTCCATAGAATCTAAATCTCCCCAAATTGCTATGAACTACAGTATTTTCCCCATTTGCTAAGGGACATAAGCTTTACCGCCCTTCTCTATCTGAAGTGAATTAAGTTGGAAACAGAACCCAGGTTTCCTGATTCCTATTCCAGAATAAAACTAAATAGGCTGCATGTTGTAGGTATTTTACTGTTTTCCTCTTTGAAATAAAACTTTCTATTTTATTGGGGAAAGAAAACATGACTAAAGGTCCAGAGTGTTGGCATAGAGTTCAATATTGCTGCTGTTTCAAGTTGGCCCAGGATGTTAAACCTAGACTAGGGCCTTCACCTTTGATACCTGCCCACCCCCCACCCATTCTTCAAACATGTGGAGAAAGACTGATATGTAAGGATGCTGAGTCAGTAGTCTGCTGACTCAGGTGGGAAGAAGCACAGCATACACACACACATATATATACATACAACATGCACATATATACATATACACATACTTTTTTTTTCTTATTCTTTTTATTGAGACAGAGTCTGACTCTGTCGCTGTCAGTAGAGTGCAGTGGCATCATTGTAGCTCACAGCAACCTCTAACTCTTGGGCTCAAGCAATCCTACTGCCTCAGCCTCCCGAGAAGCTGGGACTGTAGGCCAACATGCCCGGCTGATTTTTTTCTATTTTGAGTAGAGACAGGGTCTCACTCTTGCTCAGAGCTGGTCTCAAACTGACCGCAAGCAGTCCTCCCGCCTCAGTCTCTGGAGTGTTAGGATTACAGACGTGAGCCACTACACCTGCCCCCCCCACCACACACATATATGAATACAACATACACATATACACACACATGTGGTATGAGCACAACAGACTAGATTTGTATGAGACAAGAGTGGTGGGATCAGGGCCATGTGGAAAGCTTGTGCCCTGTCTAAATTGTTGCCATGTGAAAATGGGACAAGGTGTTGCCAATTTTCTGATTTTCTTAATGGGAAAAAATCTTCATACAGTGTTTTTTTTAAATTTTGGGAATATACATGTATGTATATACAGTCCATATGTATTACATGAATTATATCCAATCCATATGGATATGTTAGTTGGCAACAACAATGTAAATAAAAAAAATTTATAAAAACCACAAGACAAACAAAAATCCAGGCCCTCCATTTGTAACCTTGGCTATAAGCATTTACTTAGCCAGGGGTTTTTAGAGGATTCTCTATGAAGTCTGTGAAAAGCTTAAGAAAACGAAAATGTACATAATGTCAAAGAATGAAATCATGGGAACAATTTAGATTTTTTTACAAAATCTTGAGTATTTTTTTAAAATAACCTTTCCATACTTCACATTTTGTTCTGTAGAGTTCAACCTTTTAACTTCCATGTAGAGTTGAACCTTTTAACTTCTCCTTTAAAGAGGCTCTTTCAAGCAACATTCCCTGACTCTTCCTCCGATCATCCTCCTTCGAAAAAAACCCTTTTTCTTTTTTCTTTTTTTTAAGAGACAGGGTCTCACTTTGTTGCCCAGGCTAGAGTACAGTGGTGTGACCATGGCTCACTGTAGCCTCAAATTCCTAGGCTCGAGCAATCCTCCCACCACAGCCTCCTGAGTAGCTGGGACTACAGGCATGCACCACCATGCCTGGCTAATTTTTTCCATATATTTTTAGTTGTCCAGCTGATTTCTATTTTTTTTTTTTTTTTTTTTTTTCAGTAGAGACGGGGTCTCTCTCTTGCCCAGGCTGGCCTCGAACTCTTGAGCTCAAACGATCCGCCCACCTCGGCCTCCCAGAGTGCTAGGGTTCCAGGCGCGAGCCACTGTGCCTGGCCAAATAATAATGTTCTTTAAGAGGCTGTTTAGCACTGATTTGGCCAAACTTATAATCAAAGTTTGATTCTATTTGAATTATTTGGAAATTAGTAATTGTGTTACTCTCTGCCTTGTTTTCTGAAATCCTTTCTTTAAAAAAACTTGCTTATACACATAATAACAGTTCATAAAACTTTGTTGTCCTCTTCCTCCATAGAAATAAAAAAATATATACAAATTGAGAAATAATTCTGACATTCTTCATTCCTATAAAAGTAATTAAGATAGACCTATATGATTGTTGAATTGTGCTGCCCAATACAGTAATCAATAGCCACGGGTAGCTATAAAATTAAAAATTCAGTTCTCCAGTTAAACTGGTCATATTAAAGTACTCAATAGCCACTGGTGGCTAGCGGTTACCTTATTGGACAGTAGCTGTATTTCCATCATTATAGAAAGCTCTATTGGACAGCATTGGTCTAGGCCATGTATTTTATATTCTTCCCTCACCCACCATCCAATAACGAACAATAGTTCACAGTAAAAGTGACTCAATTTGAAATTACTTTTTCCACTAGTTTGCTTAGTTGATCACTGTCAAAATCACAGGTCTATAAAATTTACTCATTGCCAACTAAGATCAGGGGTTTCATGGGAGAATTCACATAAACTATTCATTAAAAACCGTAGAATCATGGACTCTTGTGATTTCTATGTTTGATTCTCTGCGGATCATCATCAAACATAGAGAAGCCTCAACAGACTCTGGGGAGTATCCATTCTCCGGTGAGCAAAATACCTAATACTAGATGGAAACCAGCTGTAAGTACTAGGACTTAATTTGCAGTTTGATTTTTTTGGTGTTGTCATCAGTCTCAAGCCCCACCAGTTTGTTTGGTCACTTTATCCCTGTAGGATAAACAATCCATTTAACTGTTCATCAGAGGTGCTGTATCTTTAAATTGTTGTGTCTTGTCTCCTTCAGTTAATATTCAGAATTAAAAATATGCTATGGGAAAAAAGTTGAAAGGGTCTCTTTATTTCTGGTGAGGCAAAGAATACTTTTGGTTTAGCCATTGATTAAACTCTAAAAATCAATCTCTGGCTATGAAGACATAATACAAAGTCTATATTTAAAAGATATGCTGGGCTGGGCACAGTAGCTCACGCCTATAATCCTAGCACTCTGGGAGGCCGAGACGGGAGGATTGCTTGAGGCCAGGAGTTTGAGATGAGCCTGTTCAAGAGCAAGAGCCCGTCTCTACTAAAAATGGAAAAATCAGCCAGGCATTATGGCACGCCCCTGTAGTCCCAGCTACTGGGGAGGCTGAGGCAGGAGGATTGCTCCGAGCCCAAGAGTTTGAGGTTGCTGTGAGCTGTGATGATGCCACTGCACTCTAGTCCAGGCAACAGAGCAAGACTCTGGCTCAAAAAAAAAAAAAGAAAAATTGCTGGTTCCATCTCCCCATTTTTAACTCTTCTCTAATCTCTATTTTCCTATTAAATAAAACTAACACCTCTTTGATAGGCCAAGTCCCAGGAAGTAGAGACATTGTTTGTAGTATTCCAGCTGTCACTGGGGGTAGAAGAGAAACCCTCTGTAGTTTCAGGCTGCCAAATCCTTCTGTATCTTATATATATTCAATACCTGAAATACTCTTTGTTACAAAGAGCTAGTATTATCAAATGCTACTTCTATACAGCTGGCCATAGAGTTTGTCTAATAAAAATTGGTTACTGAGCTGAACTTTATTATACTGATATCATTTATCTCAAAATAACTTTTCTGATGTTGTCCACTTAGAGATATCCAAACTGGTATTAGAAGTCAGGCCTCAGTAGTAGCTGAGCTTGAATTCCTTTCTGTTGGTCCATGTTTTTGTCCTGGATACAGAAACTTTTAAGTGGAGCTACAAAGTGAAAATATAACAGCTAAGATCCTAAAAAGCTCTGTAGCTAACTTCTGTGCATCAATACATCAATAGTGTTTTCTATGTGGCTGATGATTGGAACTGAAAGTGCTATTAGAACTGAGGACAATTATAATGGCTTTTTGCTTAAACATACCATGATTTTTATAACAGAATAAGGAAAGGAAACAAATCTAAAACAGGATAAGAAAAGAAGAATCATATCCACCTCCAACAACATAAAGTGTGAATGGAGAGCAATGGATTATTTTTAGTTTTAATTTTAGTTAAATGATTACACATTGTCTTAGTGTTTTCTGTCTGCCATAACAGAATACCACAGGCTGGTGCTAACAACAGAAATTTATTTCTCACAATGCTGGAGGCTAGGAATTCCAAGATCAATGTACTTGTAGATTTGGGATCTGGTGAGAGCCCACTCTGATTCATAGATGGTTGTCTCCTGCCTGTGTCCTCACATGGCAGAAGGGGCAATGGAGCTGTCTGGGTTTCTTTTATAAAGGCACTAATCCTATTGTTAGGGGCTTCACCCTCCTTCACCTTACAAAGGCCGCCTCCCTCCAAATATTATCACATTGAGGATTAGATTTCAACATCTGAATTTTGGGGGCACACAGACATTCAGTCTACTGTAGACATTAAGTAAGAATCTAGGGAAAATTCTAGCCAATAATACAACTGAGCCACAGAGTAAAACTTATAAGACTTTGATAAAGAACAGTGAAAATATTCCCTGTAGGATGAAGATGATAGTATTTATGCACTGAAAATACATCCTTGACAATAGTCACTGTTTGGTTTTGAAGTATGGTAGCAAAATCCTCTCAATATTTCTGATGTAAAAGGAATTAGCAGTATGTGGAAAAGGTATATTCTATTCTCTCTCCTAGTTACTCCCCAAGTTTGTATACTTTCAATTTCTTCTCAATGAAACTACTGAGAAAATAGAAAACAGAAATGGTGGTAATGAGCCAGATATAAAAAACTTCCAATGAAGATCTTAAGAAATAACTTTAAATAGAACATATTTACACTCTAGCCATTATCCTGGTACGTGGTAAATGTAGGTTTGTTGGCTTATTTTTCCTTGACCCATCAAAATTCTCAGAAGCTTCAGAAGATGTGATCCTCCAGAATTTCAAAGTATTTTGTTTGTTGAAGAATGGATTTCACTGCTAACCTTATTTGTTTCACATTCTGTTGGCTACTTTACCAATATAAATTTAGTCCACATAAATAAAAAAGTATGTTTTCATAGCAGCAAGTCTATATCAATTATTATGAAGTTTTCTTTCAAGGAGATTTGCTGCTCCATGATGATTAAATTATCTTCTCGCAAAGTAACTTCATTTGCAAAATGTCAGTAAAGTTCATAACTTTCTATTAAAATTCAAGCCACTCTGTCATGTAGATACAGTTAGATGGTGAAATCTCACCACCTTCATGGCAGTCATCAAACACCTTTAAAAAAAGAAAAAACAGTTTATATTCAAACTAAAGTTTTAAAATATCTAAGACCCAAACACCCATTTAAAGCAATATTAAAAACAAAGTTTCAAATTGAAAGGGATTAGGACTGCATTTAAGAACATATTATAATGGGGCCTGCTTTGAGATCCAAAGCTATGAGAGGCCTTTTAAAGTGGCATTAAGATGATCATGTTCACCTGCCCACTGGGCAAAAGGCTAACAGCAGATAACACAGGAGTACAGGAAGGGAGATCTATATGTATGAATGAATGAATTTTCACTAATTGAATGTTTCATGTTTAGCTACCTTCCATTTTGTGAAGTGTGCTAAACAGAATCCCCAACACGTTAGCCTTTTATCTAGGGGTTGAAACCAGGGCATGGAGAGCTTAGGCACATAGACAAGGGCCAGAAACAAAGCACAGACTAGTAGCCTGAGAATATAAATGCCATGAGGACTGGGACAGTGTTTCCTGCTCTCTGTTGTGTCCTCAGTGCCTACAGCACAGAGTTTGCACTCATAACCTATCTGGGGACAGATGAATGCATAGTGCTGGGGCATGCCGTAGGGGAAAGATGTGATCTCGGGGTTTGAATCCTGGTTGTTTCTTCTAAGCTGTATGCTCTCAGGTCTTCCTAAGCTCCCTCACTCTTTTTTTTTTTTTTTTTTTCCCGAGACAGAGTCTCACTCTCTTGCCTGGGGCGAGTGCCGTGGCGTCAGCTTAGCTCACAGCAACCTCAAACTCCTGGGCTTGAGCAATCCTACTGTCTCAGCCTCCTGAGTAGCTGGGACTACAGGCATGCGCCACCATGCCCGGCTAATTTTTTCTATATATGTATTTTCAGTTGTCCATATCATTTCTTTCTATTTTTTAGTAGAGACGGGGGTCTCGCTCTTGCTCAGGCTGGTCTCGAACTCCTGAGCT
>RJWJ010027655.1:0-22014 GCA_004363605.1 Indri indri
AAAATAATATTTATGGTAGTTATTTTTAGCAGTTCATCAGATCAATATTATTTATTAAGCACCTACTTATTTGAAGATGTACTGATTGGTAATATGTAGCTTTATCTGCAGTACCTTGGTTTGATCAGCTGAAAAATTTGTTAGGAAATAAACATTACAAAGTATGTTGTTACTTTTCAAAGATGATCAGTTTAGGTTGCTTTAACTCGAAGGGCACTTATATTTTATATCAATTTCATAGGAAACATGTGACTGAGATTCATCATTGCTCAAATCAATTCAGACATCTTATTGTAGTTCATCCCATGGCAGAAAAGAGTTTATCCATTTAGTGAAATGGCAAACAAAATAGAGCTTCGGGGCTAATTTGGAATTTCCACTTCAATAAAAAGAAGCTTGACCTATATGGTCAAGTAAGTAAAAACACTAGATTTGTACCTAAATTATCTCTTGACATTCTCATGGAATCAAATTTTGATTTGCTTGAGTATAAATATGAGAAGTACTAAAGACTAGAAAGTTGAGCTATGGTAATCTGTAATGCTATCAGGAAAGATAAGAGGTTGCTTTAGGCAAAATCATGAAGTAAAACTTTCCTCTGTAACCTTTTACCTCATGTATGTAACATTTCCCATTGTTACTTTTACACTCCTTTCCTCAGCAAGCTCTCCTTATCAAAATAATTGTTATTGTTCACCCTTAAAAATGCATTCAATAAAATTATAATTTCCTGAATATTGAATTTAATGATTGTGCCTCATAGGAATTTTTATTTAATGGAAACATACTGAGTATATTATCATTATATCTTTGGCTCATCTACTTTAAAGAGATGTCTATTTAGGGTGCCCTTTTTAATCTAATAAGATGTGAAATTCGAACATGCTATATTCTTAATGTGCTTGTAGTTTTCTATGAGGATATAAAATTTACATATCATTTTCTCACATAATGAATTTAATTTTGGGATAAATCTTCCAAGAGAGTATCTAGACAGAATGAAATGAAAGCTAAAGCAAAGGTTCAAATAAAAAACTACTTTGGTCTCACATATGTATGTTTTCCAGAGTAGATATTCAGATTCAACTTTCTAGAAAATGATCTCAAATCTACATTTCAATTTCAATGGTAAAGTAGAACACCAAGCATCTCAGAAGATTTTGGGATTAATAAAATGAGTTTTATACTGGACTTGGAGTAACCATGATGAACAGAATAATGAGGTAGAAGGGACTAAAATTTTGGGAAAGTGTACTATTACCTTAATATTTTTATAGTTTTAAAATAAAATTCCTCACAATTCTTATTTGAATCTATAAATATTAAGAAATTTAAAAATAAATATAAACCTGAAATTCTGAAAGGAAAATTCTCTTTTGGGAGAATGGGATCCTCTAATAAACAAATATGCTTTTAAAAAATTTAAAGAGTCTAAATGTTACACAAAAATCTGTAATGTGCTATGATCTTCAGAGGATGCCATATATAAAACATGCGAGTGAGGACAGGGAACCAAAAGCCAGCTCAGAAGAGGGACACAACCAGAAGGACAGTGTATCAGGAAAGCTAAAGCTAAGAATGAGTGGAGGTGTGAAGATTAAAAATAATGTAAAGGATATACCTCTCTCTGTCTTTGTCTCTCTCACACATACACATACATAAATATACATACACACACACACACACACACACATGCATATCTATTCATTCACACAGAGTGAGAGATTAATCTGTATGTAGATACACATATGCAATGATGCAATCATTTTAAATCAGGTCAAAAATACAATAAAAAAAGATAAGTGTCCTCTGTTTGGGATAAAAAAAAAACATTGAAAGCAAACAAACAAACAAAAAAACCCAGCAAGGACTAATCGAATTGCATTTTGTTATGGTCTTTGTCTTCCTAACAAGAATAATCCGAAACTGAGCACAGAAGAAATTCAAAGCAGTGGAAACCTAAACATTGAAGCTCAAGGTTGCCTAAAATATAAGCTGCCTGTTTTGAAGTTTGAACCTCAATGCCCAGGTAATTTGTAAGTCAGTGCACTGAAAAGTTTTGCTGGTAATGGAAAAGATTCTAGAGGACAGGAAGTTGACATTTAGAGGAAAAAGTAGAAAGATTATGAAAACTGCATCTCCGAGCTTAATGTAGATTCTGAGCAAAATTTTACAAATTAGAAGGCTTTATTTTTATATATTCTTCAAAGTAAATGTATTTATATTTCTATGAAAAATAAATGAACATTAATATTTATGATGGGAACATAAGAGCAAGTGTTATATTTTTGATAAGGTTTTTAGAGTAACAGAATGACAGAAATGTAATATATCTTGATCTTAGGAAGATGTTTACATAATTCTACATGACATTATTTTGGACAAAATATAAAAATGTGGGCTAGATGACATTTCTAACGGGCAGTGAATTTCATAATTGCTATTGATTAGGATGAAGGCATCTGGTAGTGTTTTGCAGGATCATATCCTTTTACTTTTACATGACATGTATAAAAGGAAACAAATATTTATTGTGTGCCTAGTTTATGCTATTTCATTTTCAACTCTACAAGGAGCTACAAGGTTAAACTTGCTACTGGTTAAAATCCTACAAGGTATTTTCATCTTTGTTCTATAATAAAGAAGAAATGCCTATCTCTGTAACACAATAAGACACTGCAGGATTATTCTTTCCAAATATGGTTCTTTTTGTTTTAAAAACTAAAATTTTCCATAATTTACAGGGAAATTGATTAGACCACATTTGATTCTATCTGAAATATAGTCCTCATGAATTATTTTATAAATTCTTCAAATTAAGTTTTCACAGATGCTTTGAAGCTTTGGAGATTGGGAACATAAAATAAAATCACATATGCTTGTATAGCTAACTATGAAAGTATACTGCCCAATAAAAGTAACCAGGTGTTTCACTTTATTATTTTTTTCCTTTGTTTTTCTTTATGTTACATATCAAAAACTTATCCTTCTGTCTGACTTGTCCAGTTGGCATTTAATCTAAATAAGGTTTCCTTTAAGTGCCCGTTATCTTTCTTTGTGATTTTAGTCTCTGGTTTTTTGAAGCTTCCTGTAAGAAAATGGATCTCTCTCCTTGGTTAAAGACTTATTTTAGTTCAAATAAACTTTGGAACTAATTAAAATACAAAAATAAAATAAAATCCTGCAAAGTAAAATTATTCCTATTTTACACATGTGGGAACTTAGTGAAACTTATTTTACCAAAAAGATTAAATAAGTTTCCTCATATCTGCAGACTAGTAATCGAAGAGCTGGGTTTTGAACTCAAATCTGCATAACCCTTCTGTTGTATCTCCTATGAAGACAAAAGGCATACATATAATATTTGTGGAAATACAAAGCTGAGAAACTATGATCAAACATTGGATAACAGAATTAAGATCTAGAAAGTATGGAATCATGGTTCAAAAGAAATAGGATGAAATTCACTTGAAATTAATATTGTCTTAAAAGAAAACTTTGAAAATCAATTAAGGTGTACAGAGTAGATCATATAATAAATATGAAGTTTAGGTGTGAGCTCCATTACTCAACATTATAGTACTATTACTGTATTAAAGTATATACTGGCAATGGAAAGGAAGAGAATTACATTGTTTTCTTCAATTGTTAGAGGGCATTTGGTATAATGTTTTCAGTGTTAATCCTGAATATCATATTCTATGCCATATACTTGTTGACAAATTGACAAATATTGACCTCAAGTATACCACATGAGCATCTAGAAGTGAAGTTGCTTTCCATACCACATCATATATTGTAACTTGTAAATGATTGTTTCATTTATACACTATTATTATACAGCACAGTTCTTCTATGATAGCATTATAAAAATTTCCAGAGATTACTGGGCCAGTAAGAAATGGAATGTTCAAGTCTCATAAATATAGCTATATGAAAAAAATAGACCTAAATGTCACATTGGTTTTCAAATTATATTTTTATACCTGGAAAATATCTACTTTATAAATTGCACAAGGATATAGTTTTCAATGAGAATGCATTTTAAAAATTCTTTCATCAACACTTTTTATATATGTTTTTATATTCATGCTTGTGATTGCTGCTAAAATGTATATTTTCAAAATGTGTATTTTTCAAATTTTATTGTGCTTTTATTGCAAAATTTCTAATACAAGATGCTTTTCTTTGATGTCCATAAATGATGAAAAGTTTCCCTTGAGGAGAATTTTAGGTGTAAGTAAACTTTTAGGTCAGCTGAAATTGCACACATCTGAGGCATTATTTAAGGTACATAACATATTTTGTGCTTGAAACCTGTCAGCATCTTATTTTCATGGCCATTAAATAATTCAACTATATATGTCTCATGACAGTCCTTTCCAATGGATATTTTTAAGAAAGAAAATTATACATACACACACACACATACACACACATAAAAATTTACTGCAAAGAGAGAGATGACATAATGTTTAATGACAGATTAAGTATAGTTAAACCTAATAAATGTATTTTTGGTTCTATGCCTCTGAGACAGGATTATTAGAGCCTTATTCAGAGTTTTTAAATACAGAATATTCAGCATTAAGTCACATAAAGAATGTTTGCTCATATTTTCTTTTGGAAAGATAATGGTAATTTGTCCTTCCTGACTCCTAATCGAGAATCTTTCTTTGTCAAGGTCTTTTCCTTAGAAAGCTGACCCAGTGTCAACCTGTAAAGAAAACAGAGACATCCTTAGATGACTGACCAACTTATCTAATCTCAGTTTTAGTCATGAGAAGATCTTAAGATGAAATGTGAAATGACCTCTATAGGTCACATTTATGTTTGTGATTCTCTGACAAACATCCAAATTCACTGCAAGTCTCAGCAAACTTTGTTGATGCATTTTCAAGAAGTTGATAGATGCCAATAGCTGATCTTTGGGAACACGTTTGCAGAAGAATATGTAAAAGGTTGTAATTAATTTCATGGAGTCTGCTTATGTCTTGATATTATATGTCTTTGGCATACAGTTTTGTACCTTTTATCAAGAGTGCAGAATAAATGTTATTTGTAATTTTTGGGATATATGTAGAATGCTATACAACTAGCCAGTTGATAAAAGAGGATGTGAAAAATCAAGAAAACAGAATATTTTTAAGTGCCTTGCCAATATTCTCCAAATCAAGGTAATAGTTTAGAGGCAGTGTTGACATTTTCTTATGACTTCAAGACTTTGATGTGTCACAAAATATTAGTCTCCTATGAAAGACTTAAGTTTTCTCTATCTGATATTACATTAAGAGTAACTGCGTGTAAAGAAAATACACAATAGCTATTGTATAAATAAAAGAACAAAAATTTCAAATTTTTTATCTGAGTTGCCTATTTAATTTATTTGGAGAGAATGAATAAAATAAAAAGATCCTAATCTTGTTTGGACCATAGCATATCAGTGAGTCCTAAGGACTGTGCTTCAGAAGGGAAGAACAGAAAGATTTCCTTATTCCTTCTTACTATACAAAGTCTAGTCTTTATACAAACATACACACACATTCATCTATATAAACATGTACTTAAGTTTCTCCATAAACATATATGAAGCATCCTCCATTTTTCTTCATAATAAACCCCTTCATTTTTGCCTCTTCATTAAAAAAATAAAAAGGATGAGACGAGTTCAGGACATTCTAAAAAAATCATGTCTTTAGGGTACACTAAGGTGTCCTGAATTGCTTTAATGGTACATGGTAGAGACACAACAGTCCAGTCCCTATTAGTAGAAATTTAGTCAAGTTTGCTCACTATTTGGATGCATATACCATAAAAGCATCATTTAGGACATCATTTAGGATAATCTGGAAGAATTATAACAGCTATTTCCAGATAGCATAACTTATTATCTAAGATTCATGTAGCAAACAGAAAACAGAAAGCATAAATTATGTGGGGAGAAATCTTCATATGAGGAAAAGAGCATTGTCTGATTATTAGAATATCAGATCTCTCATTCTGGCTTGGCTAGGAAATACCTCGTTGGTTTTAAAAAAGTCAACTAATTCCTAAGGTCCTTACTTTTCTACCTTATAATATATCCATTTAAACTCCAAAAAAGGTATATGATAAATCACGATAATTTCAATCACATGAATTTTAATACAAAGCATATAAAATCAATTTCAAAATTTTCTGCATATACTTAAAATGTCTGTAAGAATGAGCTATTATAGGCCTTATATAATTTCTTCTATTAAATTCAGGCATCCAATGTAACCTGAAAATATTGAGCTAAACTACTCTTTTTTTGTAAAAGGGAAACTAGAAAAAGACTGCTTCCCACAGAAAATTTATTAACAATAGGTACTCAATTAAATGTTTTTAAACAATGAACAACGTCTCCTTTAATAAAATAATTGTGGGGTATTTTTAAATCTTTTTTTCTTTTTCCATAGCCCCACCTACACAAAAATTTCTGATGTAAAGTCACCACTTCTATAAAGAGGTATTCACTGTAGATGTACAGAGGTCAATGGAAATCTAAGTTTACAAGAAAAATAAACCAGATTATCATTCTAAACAACTGCATATTCACACAGATGCTTAATAAAAGCTATCTGATGATATAATGGATTATGAATTCTTGAAGTATATACAGTTGGCAACTATTTTTCAAGAATCATCATCCAACAAAGTTTTCTTTTTCATTTTAAATCTTTCATATCACCCTTTTGACAATTGGTTGAAATTTTGAAAGTAAGAACATTAAAAAATATAAATTAAAGTAGCATTAACTATCAACTGATATTCAACTTCAGAAGTTAAAACAAATGCAAGTGTGTATTAGACTAAAATGTGTTGACAATGTGTAAATTAAAACTGCCAAGACGATTAATGTTTCTTTTAACATATCCCATCCATTGTTTTCCCTCCAAAAAGCAAAGGTAGCAAAAGAAGAAACAGGAAGATCTGCTTCAGTAACTGAACATACTGATTTAATCGGCTAGGAAGTCCAAATGCTAATACTCCTAATAATCAGCCATTCCTTTTGTGACTTGGTAACATATATCCTCATACAACGAATATCAAATGGAATTTTTTGATTCACACCTGAAATTTCAAAGTTTCCATTTTTGAATTCCCCTAGTCTTAAGTAAGTAGTACATTGTCTCCTTTGTTTGATAAGCATAACATTTTTCCCAACATCTAGGACTCCGTGATGCAAAATGTCATTTTGCCGATCTTCTGTTCCAGTATTCACTTTAATTTTTTTGATTATAATTGGATTTTCAAATACAATCACAAAGACATCTCCCGTTGAAGGTGGTTTCCCCCAAAAGTACTCATCAACACTACTGTAAGCCTTGCTTGCTTCATAATTTTCAAACACATTCATGTTGGTGTATAGACTTGCAGGGGGATTATCAGGGATATCAAATGATTCCTCTTCAAAATCATCATCTTTCAGCTTATTTTCCGTTCCTTTATAAGATGAATAATAACCCATGTGCTGAAAGAGAGATGGTTTAAAACGGATCACATTTTTCTGAGCCAAGAGACCTCGGAAATGAGTCAATAGCCAATCACAAGGCATTTCTTGATAAAACATTAATAAAAAATGTGCCAAACGTGGGAGGTCACGAGAGTGATAGAGTTTACCAATGTATCCAAGCTTAGAGAATTCAAGAGTTACCCAGTAAGTTCCTTCTAAGGATGTAATTACTTTCTTGATGGCAGTTAAGAAATTTTTTGAACATCGGACATCATCTTCGAGCATTACATAATAGTCTGAAGTATTGGCACAAAAATTAAGCAGAAAAGCATAATCTACATTTTGCTTGGAACGAAATTTGACTCTGTCTTCTGGGTCATTGTAATTTCTTTTAAGGCCATCCAGGATTGGATAATATTCCTCTGGAGCATGTATAACCATTAATCTTCCTGCAATAATATGGTGGGCAAATTTCTGTGTGATATCCTGGACCATGACATCACGCCAGGATGAATTAAAGTCTGCTAGATGAACCACTACTGAAATTTCCTTCAACTCTTCATAGCTGGATTGCTCAAAAATCGACTTGATTGTCTCAAGTAAATAATTTCCTTTTTTTCGTTTTACTGAGGAAAGTCCAATTGTAAGATACCCTGAGCAAAAGAATGCAGAAGGAAGACAAATTCAATGTGAAATAGAAACACAGAAAAAGAAAAAGAGAGAACATATTCTTTTTGTTAGATCCACTACTATGTTAAGTAAATCTAGTGAATGATTATGCATAGAACATTTTGTCATTAAAGTGCTAAGCAAAATATATAAAGATTTTAGTACTTTATAAATAATTTATATTTTTTATGGAAAATAAATTACATCTCAAACATGATAATGTATGAGCCCTATTGCTGTGAACATTTGCTTTTGAAATACAAAAAAGATGGTTTAAAGTGCTCTGCAACTTAATGCTCTCTTATATGTCTATTAGAAAAGATAGATGTTTACATAATATACAATTTTTTTTTTTTAAATCTGCAAAAGGGGAAGGGAATAGTCTGGTAAGGCTGATGAGCTAGTCTCACGTAATGAAAAAGAAAAAGAAAGGTAACTCCTTCTTCAATCATCTTTGAATTTTTCATAGAACACATGTCATATATTTTGGTTTACTCAGATCACTGTCATTGTCTTGTACTAGAAGAATTCACAATTGAAATTTATAATTTTATTTTTAAATTTAGCTAGTATATTAATTATAAAATAAAAAATATCATAAGATATATTTAAAAAACTTTTATGCTACATTGTCCTAAGACATGAGCATCACTGTTTTCTTCATTTTGAAACACATATTATAATGATTTTGCCTGGAGAAATTTTCATTCAGACATTTAAAATCTAAAATTAGAAACTGGATATTTTTAGAGAATAAAATAAGACTGAGAAAAGACAGTTCACCTCTGAGAAGTGTTAGATGTCTTTTATTGAAATAGTTTCTCTCTTTAAAGCTCTCATTCTCGTATGACTCAGAACTGAATAAAATTTCTGAACTACCATTTGGAAAATGGGGAAACTTTTATATGGACCAAGATTGTTGTTTAATATAGACACCTACATGATGTGGGTTGTATAATACTGAAAAAGCCTCATTTCAACTAGTAAGAAAAATTTTTCCTAAATGGGGCTTTTTCAGTGTCATACAAACCATATTATGTAGAAAAACTTGGTAGTTTGTCTGAATGGTTAATATTTACATATTCAAAATATGCCCAGGATTTTAACTCTGATTTCTATTGCAATATGAATATGTTGTTATCTACTTCCATTAAACTTTAAGCCACCAGACTTCATTAGTACTCAATAATAGTCAACAGTTATAAAACATTTTCTATGTGAGAGGCAGGAGTTCATGCATTTTATCTGTCATATGCATCTTATATGTTTATAATAGTCTTTTGGGATAGGTTTGCTATTATTATCACTTTGTTTTACATATGAGGAAAAAAAGTCATAGTGAGATGAAGTAATTTTTGCAAAGTGTTACACTTAGTAGGCAGTGTGGTGCCAAGATGCAAACTGCCCCACTTTTACCCTCTGTGTTATATTGCTTCTTTAGTATAAAACAGCTGGCATGTGTGCCAATAGAAATTAGCAAATCTAGCATGGAAAAGAGGGATCAGTAATATTTAAACAAAGGTGGAGTAACAGATGGATATGAAAAAATAGTGGCAGTCTTGTGCAGTTAGAAGGAAGCCTAGGAACACTCAACATTTGAAATGATGGAATGAAAGAAATCAAGATCTAAAGAAACCTAAATTAATTTAACAATTTTCTCAACCTGGTGATCACAAATTCACTCAAATAAACACTTCTTCAAAGCAAAGTCAATTTTTGTGGTCCCCACATAATTTATTAAGAAGTTCATTATATTTCATTGACTCTAAGATTTGTATTTTTCTTTCTTTTTTTTTTTTTTTTGAGACAGAGTCTCCTCTCTTGCCTGGGCTAGAGTGCTGTGGCATCAGCCTAGCTCACAGCAACCTCAAACTCCTGGGCTCAAGCGATCCTCCTGCCTCAGCCTCCCAGGAAGCTGGGACTACAGGCACGCACCACCATGCCCAGCTAATTTTTCTATTTTTAGTTATTTGGTCAATTTCTTTCTATTTTTGGTAGAGACGGGGTCCTGCTCTTGCTCAGGCTGGTCTCGAACTCCTAAGCTCAAACAATCCACCCCCCTCGGCCCCCCAGAATGCTAGGATTACAGGTGTGAGCCACTGTGCCCGGCCTAAGATTTGTATTTTTCATGCTGATACATTTAAAAATCAGGTTGCATATTACATTTGATGGCATCTTATGAATAAAACTGGTAATTCTTACATTTTCTTAGTGGTATATTAATTAAATAATAGTACTTTTTTATAAGGTATGGTGTCTTGGAATCCAAGAAATATAGTATGTAATTTCTTGGCTCCAAACATTTTTTTTAACTGACTGTAGTGTGTTGAATAGTTTACTCCAAAAATCCATGTTTACCTGGAACTTCAAAATGCAATTTTATTAGTAAATAGGGTTTTTGTAGATGTAATTGGTTACATCATGAGATGAAATAATTCTGGATTTAGGAGTGGGTCCTAAATTCCATTACTTGTATCCTTATAAGAAGAAGACAAAACACAGAAAGACAAAAGGAAGAAGGCCATTAATGATAGAGGTAGGGATTGGATTTCTGCTGCTAAAAGCCAAATAATTCCAGGAGCTGCCAGAGACTGGAAGAAGCAAGGATTCTCCCTTAGGAATTCTGGAGGGAGTGTGGCCCTGCCAGCACCTTGATTTCAACTCTTGGCCTCCAGAATAATGAGAAAATAAATTGTTGTTTTTTTAAAGCCACATACTTTGTGGTAATTTGTTACAGCAGAACAAGGGAACTAATGCACTTTCACTAATTTGAAACTTGTGGCAAGTCATAAAACCCAAACCATGAGAGGTTGGAAAATGTAGCAATATGGGAATAGGTATTTTGATAGCACAACAAAGTGACTTCAATCAAGAATACATTAAGGTATACTTTAAAATAACTAAAAGAGTGGAATTGGAATGTTCCTAGGACAAAGAATTGACAAATGCTCAAGCAATCCTCCTTCCTCAGCCTCCCCAGTAGCTGGGACTATAGGTGTGCACCACGATGCCCTGTTAATTTTTCAATTATTTTTTTTTTTTGGTATGCATGTATGGAGAATTTTTCTATTTTTAGTAGTGATGGGGTCTTGCTCTTGCTCCAGCTGATCTCGAACTCCTGAGCTCAAGCGATCCTCCTACCTCAGCCTCCCAGAGTGTAGGATTACAAGTGTGAGCTACCATGCTGCCTATGATTAGGCATATTATTTAATTTTTTGTTATTAAGGGAATTGGGTGAGTACAGTAATTGCAATTTGTGAAGGAACATTGAAATCCTTCCCAAAGAATATATTAGTAAAGCCCTTAAACTTTTATTGCTACACAAATAAAACAAATGTTCATTATTTGAAAACAAAATATTTTATATATTCTTTATTTAAAAATGTACAGATACTTACGCTTTCTTTGTAAAGGCGTGGCAGCTAGGTAGCGATAGGTGACATTTATGGCTCCTGAGAAATTAGATAAATCCTTGAAAGTGTGAACATAACGTTCTGAATTCAGTTGATGTGTGGATGTTTCCCTTATAAGTTGTTTGTGTCCCTCCTAAATGCCAAAAAGGAGGCAAAGAAAAAAAAACATAGATGGCTTTGGGTTAAATAAACTTTATCTTTACACAGTGAATATATGAGTATGATATATAATATGGGGGGGTTGTGCAAATCTTAATTGCTGACATCATAAGCTGTAGATCATCAACATTTACCTGATTTCCTACCTGGAATTTCTGGTCCAGGCTCTCTCTACTCTATTCCACTCTGTATACTACAGTCATTTTGTTTTTCTACAGCATACATGAATAATGGTATTCTCTTTTTTTCTGTAATTAATTCATTTTTATTGCTGAATGACATTTCATTGTTTGAGAATACTACATTTTATATATTCACTCAGTTGAGCATTTGGGTTGGGACTACTGGGCTATGAACAAATCTGCTATGAACATTCATATACAAGAGTTTAGACACATGTTTTCATTTTTTGTGTGTGCACATGCCTAGGAGTGGAATCACTGGGTCATATGGTTACTTATATGTTTAACATTTTGAGGAACTGCCAAATTGTTTTTCAAAGTGGCTGTACCATTTTACATTCTTACCAGCCATGGATGAGGTTTCCAATTTCTCCACATCCTTGACAATACTGGTTATGATTTGTGTTTTTGATAATAGTTACCCTAGTAGGTGTGAAGTGATATCTCCTGTAGTTTTGATTTGCATTTGTATAATGGCTAATTTTTGGTTTGTCTTGAACACTTTTTCATATGTATATTGTCCATTTTTATATCTTCTTTGAAGTGATGTCTTTTAAGATACTCATTTTTTAATGGTTTATTTTTATTATTGAGTATTGTGTTCATTCTATATTCTGGGCATAAGTCTCTTATCAGATACATGATTTACAAGTGTTTTTACCAATCCTGTCAGTTGTCTGCTTGATGGCATCTTTTGCATCACAAAAGTTTTTAATTTTGATGAAATTAAATTTATTAATAACTATTTTTCTTTCATTGCTTGTATTTTTGGTGCCCTATCCAAGATCACTAAGATTTACTCCTATGCTGTATTCTTAGAGTTTTATCATTTTAGTTCTTACATTGAGGTCTATGAACCATTTGAGTTAATTTTTCTATACAGTGTTAGGTAAGGAGTTCCGTTTCATTCTTTTGTCATCAGCTAATCAGTTGTCCTTGCACTATTTGTTGAAAAGACTTCTTTC
Organism: Indri indri; assembly: GCA_004363605.1. NCBI lineage: Eukaryota > Metazoa > Chordata > Mammalia > Primates > Indriidae > Indri > Indri indri. The sequence goes on from RJWJ010027655.1 coordinate 12,866, forward strand.
CCTATTGAATTATTGTGGCTTACTTGTTGAAAATAAAATATCTGTAAAGGTAAAGCTTTAGTTCTGGGCTGTCAAATCTATTTTATTAGTCTATGTATCTATCTTTATGCTAGTAACACACTGCCATTCTTGTTAAAAAAAAAAAATCTCAACATGAAAATTCACACTGCCTTTATGTTAGATTCAAATACCTTTTACAATAAATCAAGGATCTTAAAATCTTACAGTAATCTATCGTAGTTTCATCTGAGGCAGATTTGCATGAAATTACCCATATTTGAGTCATATTAGGCTATTTTACTCTTCTTCCTCATGCAGCATCAAATAAAAGAACACACATTATCTCTATGATTATAAAATGTTAGGAATGATTTGAAAGGTGGCAGTGGACAAAACAGCTGGATTTTGGATAATTTATTAATTAAAAGTTTACGTAAGTCACTTATATGGCCACTATCTAGCTGTTGAGAATGGCTAGCCACAGTCCTTGTGACATGGCAGTAATTTTTTCAAGTGTCTTGAAGTAACCTCAATTAGGACACATTTGTACCGAGTCAAGAAAGTGTGTACTCACTTTCTCATGGTAATATTAATATATTTGCTTGTGTGTGTGTGCATGTGCGTATGTGTATGGCATTCTGTTGGAGGTAAAGTCTAATCCTTTTATATTTAAGATTCTTCTTATCTATGTGGTGGTGAACTTTTCATCTCATTAAATCTCCAGGAAGGTTTATATTCAAGAAAACGTTCATATTCCAGTTAAAATATATCTCGTTAGCCATTAGTTGCCCTTTTTTGATATAAGTTTGATGGTAAATGTTGATTATCTAAAAGTTTTTATTGGCTATACCTTACTAGCAAAATGACTATTCATTTGGCTTGTATACATGGTTTACTATCATTGGTAGAACATGTTTTGGGGCAACCTAACTAGAAAGAAATGTTTCTTTTTTGGTAAGGTGTGCACTCTACTCTGCTATGCTATGTGGATCTACTTCTACCATTCAGTTTAAGATGTCAGGCCAACCACATGCAAGTCATTAAGACTAGAGAGAAAATAAATACATTAAGTAACTTTGGTCCTGATTATTATTTTGCAGTGATCATTAAAATATTAATTAAACCCCTGCTCTAAAAGATTAGACAAGACTCAAATACAAGTTTTACCCCCATTGAAACATTCAGTACTTTGTGTCAAACTTAAATGTCAATGGAAAAAAGGATTAGTTCAAAATTTTAAATATATTGGCCAGACTGGAATATTCTTAGAATAAAAATTGAGCATAGTAGACCATGACTGCGGATTTATAAGAGCTTTCAATATGGTTCTCTACTAAATAGAGACTCGTTTTGAATATCTTTTCTGTATATCCAATTGTGTTTATGAACCTAAAAACCTATGTTTATTTGGTCTTTAATAGTATATTTCTGTATTTTATATTGGCTTGATAATTTGGACAAATCAAAATACTTTATTTTTTTAAAGCGTTCATAATGAACTTGCCATCTGTAAAAGCTATACACTTTCAAAATACTTGAAATTAAAACTTAGATGCTAAATTTCTTAGAAATATACTAATTGAATATCCACTGAGTTATCATTTTAAATTCTTTATACATAAATATTTTCATTAGGATATCTGCAGATCTATAAAACATCATTAAAGTCTAAAAGAAACAAATTTAGGATTGCCAAAAAGTAACTGGGGACTCAGTTTGGCATCAACTACTTGAATAGTAATGTAATGGTGTACACACTTAATAGGGTTTAGAAGAAATTTCTATAAAAATCACAGTAGTCGTAGCACTACATTCATTTTACCATTCTGTTCTTATGCAATGTTAATAAGGGAAGTGCAGGATATTGAATACTTCTTTGAGAATTCCGTCCTGAACACATAAAAATTGAAACCTTTTCTGTGGTAAGATGGAGTGCATTCATCCCGATGTAAGGATATAAAAGAATATAAAAGGAAATGAAAGTTATGTGAAATCACTTTATTAAATTCTCAAGAACAAGCTTCTTTACACTTTTAAGCATAAATAAATAATGTAACTTTCACCTGAGTCAGCCTTATTGGCTGCTTTCCAGAGGCATCTACCTGAACAGCCAGGCTTCCCCTGGATACCTTCTTTCTGTAGCTACTATACTGTAGTATATTTCTCAGTAATAAGACAAGACTTTATACAATCATTTTCTGGATGGGAACGCCATTCAATGGACTAGCTACAGACTAAATATATACCCTGGTGTCTACTTTGAAGATTCTCGCAGCCAAGAGGCTAAGTTGATTGGGCATGCAGTGTCTCTTCCACTTAGTTTGCCTTGTAATGTTATTTGTCTCTTACACTAAGCGTGGCTTTTTTTTTTCCCCACTGAAAGGCACGTATGTCTCTAATACATAAGCAAATACACTAAACTGTTAATATGCCTAGGATTTCAGGGCACAAATGTATTTTCCAGCAAAAAGAGCAGAATAGAAACTGCTAAGTAACTCCAGAGACCTTACTGTAATACTTCTAACTATTCATCTGATTTATTTGAATTATAAGTATTATTTTTCACTGAAAAATGGAAGACAGAAAAAGAAATATCTTCTAATGTCTATGCATAGAAAATTGCACATACTGTGGCATTCTGGATGCCAGAAGGAAAATCAAGTCAGATAAGCCTTTGAAAAATGAAATATACACAGGCAAAAGGATCAACAGGGAGAAGTGTTAAAAAGAAACTGCATTATATTCTAGTAGGGGGCCAGTTTCTATGGATATTCTACATTTTAGAAGAATAATTTTAGTATTAATGATTGAAAAATGTTTTAAATCTTTATAATATCAACCCTTGGGATAAAATTCAGCTAAAAATACAATTTAGCTAGAAAACATAAGCTGGTAAACAGTAAAAATTTGTATAATGACAATAATGTCATTGAATTTACTTTAAGGGAAGGGTACTGGTATTCAACAATCATTTGAATGCATTTTTTTTCATACTTAATGTAAACATTTAAAAATAGTAATTTTTTAAAACTAAGAAGAAATCTATTCTCTGCACCTGGAATGATTAGCAAATTTGACTAGACATATGCATAATATAGTCAGAGAAATACAGTTGCAGAAGTACTCTTAGTAGATCTACTTTGTTAAATCACATTTTGTACATTCAGTGTCTACAACCAATATTTAGATAGTACTATGCAAAAATTCATAAAACAGGGCAATAGTGTTGATTCTCTTATTTATATGTACTCTACTACTTCTTACACATTTTACGGTGAATCAAAGAGGTTCTATTTCAAAAGACATAAGGACTTCTGTTGCATATAGTGGTCTTTTTGAAAGATGAAAATTGCACTTGAAACTGTCTAATAAATGCAAGTCATTGAATACAACAAGTATCCAATCGATAGCATGTGTTTGATTTATAAGATTTGATTTACTTCTACCAGAGGACACAGAGTCAAGAAATACATTTTTATTACAAAATTCAATCATTAATCAAGAGAATCTCTACTTAATTTATGATCTTTAATTCTATCAAGTAAAATTAGCTAGAACACATTTTGTATTTTCCTTACATCTCATAAACATAATAGGTTATAAAAATCACAAAAGGCATATCATTAGAAAGTTTCTTCAGTTTGCTATGTTTGCCTAAATCATTCCTAGTCAAATCCTGTTAATCTGTGGTGATTTCAACCATTGTGAATTAACTGCGTATAGTAGAATGAAAGATCCACAAATTCAGGACCTCTACTTGAAGGTGAAAAGCCTGGGCAGAATCAAGATCTAGGATTCTGGCAGATTTTCACCATCAAAGGACAGAGCTAATAGAAGAAAGATGTTTTACAGAGGACCTCCTAGGAGGATCTGTACCAACTAAGATCACACAGTTTGCTCATAGGATATAGATATTATCTGGCAAATAGTAGGTAGTTAATAAGTAATGTTCAATTTACAAAAAAGACATGTTATTGTAAAATGCTCTTGGTGGTTATTGTCAGTCTTCTTGTTAAGATGTTAATTAAACTTTCAGAATGCTTACACATGGGAAGCACTTTTCAGTACCTGTGAGTTTAAAGGTTTTGATTTTCCTGAAATATATAAACAATAATAATAACATAAAAATCAGGATAGATATCTTAGGCTCAATTCAGATAGAAAAAGTGAATAAACAATAATGTCCACATTATTCTCATCAGTCATGAAATAATGTGATAATTATAACAAGAAAAAATAATAGAAATCAACAAACTAAATTCTTATAATTAGCCAGAATAAGCTCTTTTGCATATTTTCATATTTCACCAAAAAATTCATTCATGCATCATTATCTACTAATTTTTATTACCTCTTTTAAACTACTGAATAGTTTACACATAAACATATCTGTGTCTTGAGGTCTTTTCAGTGAGTATAAATATATAACATGGTGGTCATTTAGGGAATGGGAATACAAGAGAATTTAGGGAATACAAGAGGAAAACAAATCTGCCAACTGTCATCAGTGAAATACAATGTTAAAGTAACATACATACCCCATATTATAATGTAATTAAAATAGAAGATACCAGAAGTATAGGCCAAATACTGAACTCAGTAGGAGGCACAAGAAACAGTTATGGGAATATGAGTGGAACAGAGAAGTCACAAAAGAAGGTAAGGTTTTGGGGATAAGCCCAAACACATAGTTGAAAACTTCTGAGTTACAATTGCTTTGGTTATCAAAATCCAAATGAAGTGTTATATATCGTAATAAAATAGTACTTAAATTGCACAATTAAAAAGTATTGTTAATTAGAAATGGCATTTTGAAAATTTCAATGATAATACAGAAAAGTAGAGAAAGCAAGAAGGAACGCTTTTTAAGTAAATTTTGTTTTCTCTATATATTTCAAATTAAAGCCCCCCTAAATCTTAATTATTTATGTAATATTAATTCAGCTTAATTATGATAGCTAACTTATTTGTAATCAGATGCACATATTTGAACCACAATGTACATAACATTAAAGAAAATATTGGAACATAAATCAAAACAAGTGCAATGTTGGTAATGTATGGCTGATAAAAAATGTAGATAGAAAATATTCATGTTATAATTTTACCTAAACCAAGGGTACTCCAATAGCCTGGGGTTGAAGTTAGGTTACAATTGGGCTATTATAGTTTGACTTAAGCCTTATTTTGAAAAAAAAAAAATAAACACCTTCCAAAACTTACCAGAACATAGCTATCTTCAATGTACAAGTTCATAAACAGGAGGAAAATGACAAGAACTCCCAAGAATGACACTGTAGAACGTTTTCGCAGGCATCTCATTTTATCCAGTATTTCAAAAATATGTTTCATTTGATGAAATTTAAACATTCTCCTCTGTGGAAAAGAGGTAAATAATTACTAAAAGTTAATTTTAGATGCAAATATTTATTTATGATGCACATCAAAAGTCAGGCCTTTGTAGAAGCTTACCCTTCAAAAGTTTGAACTAAATTTCTGTTTTCAATTTCACCCTTAAGGTTGGCACAGATCATTAATACATTAACATAAGGCCAATGCAGTGGTTTTTATACTGACACAGAATAAATCCAAATGAAAAGCAAGCTTCAGAGTTATTGATGAAAAAATGAACTTCGGTAATAATAATGTAAGAAGAAATAGGCTTTTGATATAAAAAGAAACAAAAATACAAGAGAAAAAAAGATATGTCAATTGTCATCTGTCAAATATAACGTTAAGGTAACATCCATATCCCATATTATAATGTAAATAAAATAGAAGATACCAGAAGTATAGGTCAAATATGAACTCAGCAGGTGGCACTGGAAAAAGTTATGGGGATATGGGTGGAGTAGAGAAGTCACAAAAGAAGGTAAGGTTTTGGAGATAAGTCCAAACACATAGTTGAAAACTTCTGAATTACAATTGCCTTGGTTATTATTCTGATGATTCTTGTCAAATCAGTGTGGATCCTATAGTGGCATATTTACATTACTTTGCTTGATCTACTAACTAGCAGTTTGGCTGTTTAGAATATTCATGGATTGCACAAAGGCAAAATGAAAATCAGTAAGATCAGTGAAAACCTATTTTTTTTCAATTTTACTCTTCTGTATTTGATGATATCCTCCAATTACAGATTCATTTAGGTTACTGACCATTCTTTAAAAAGTATAAACATGTCTAGAATGATGAACAGACTAACAGAATCACATTTTGTCTAAAATCAATACATTGATAATCTGGAAACAGTGTCATTTATGTAAGGTTCATCTTTAGGGTGAAGTATTTATGTGCAAGAAGGGATTCAGGAAGTGAAAAACGTTTGTTCCTCATATCCTTAGAACTAGGCCTAGAACACAGCTGGTGAATCATATCTCTTCAGTGGATTAATGCAAGCAAGAATTCGTGAGATCCTTGTAAATTATGGTAAAGAATATTAGTAAGTGGGAGAAAGTCTGAACATACCTGAAGAATTCTAAAAAAAAAGAAAAAAAGGAATAGAAGAAATCTGCAATAGAAATATTATCCATATTCCTGTCCATTTTCTTTGACCATATTTTTCTTAAGGGTTTTTATTTTTCTTATTCATTTGTAGGATTTCTAAATATGTAATATGTATAGAGATGCACACATACATGCACATAAACATATAAGGAGCTGAGTGATTTATAATATTTCAAATAGTATGAGAAGTGGTTTAAATAATGCTTTGGAGGCAATACAGCAGTTCTGTCTGCAATAATGCAAAATAGAACAAAATAACAACAAAACACCAGGATATAATTCCAAAGAATTAACAAAGAAAGAGATACAGAAGTCCACAGAGAATAATGATGGCCACCTCAATTCTAATATCTAAATCCTCCAAATTATAATCCTCCAAAATCCATTCAGAGCAATAAAGAGCACAAATAAACTTTTCATAGTGTACACCCTCAGCATAACTCCAATACAGACAATAACATAAACTTCAATTTACATACAAGTGAGAATATTCATACTCAGGACAAGCAAATCGGTAGAGAAGTCCAAGATAGAACAAACAAAAGATCAGAAGATAGATCAAAATCAATGTCATTTATTAAACAAATTACACTAGACTACACCACAGTAAAAAAAAGTTAAGGAAACTAATAAAGCCATCTAAGCCCCTTCCTCACGTCAAACATAAAATCACCTCCTACACCTGTGTTCAGGGAAGTTAAAAAAAATTCAGAAAAACAAAAGCAAACAGAACAAAAACCCAAAACCAGACTAATAAAGTGACAACGTTACTATGAGGAAAAAAAAAAAAAACAAAAAAACAAACAAAGCAGCTGATTTCAGGTAGGGAGAAGGGACTCTGAAATTAGGGCATCTTTTTGTTGTGCCATGAAGCAAAGAATCTCTCAAGATTTTGGGGACGAATCTACAGCACACAGAAAATATGGCAACATTGATGATCAAAAAATGGCTAGGATTGATAGCAAAATACTGAATAAATATAAAGCAGTGATGAAATGGTGATGATTAAAAGAAGAGAAAGAAAAACTAAGAAACCTTACTTGCCACAATTAAAAGTTATAATTGTACCATCTTCTCACCCCAAAAACTTGTAATTGAAAGTATTAAGTATTTATGCAACATTTCTAGGAGGAAGTGTATTTCATCCACAGTTGATGATGAGTGGATTTTTCAGATGGTGGACAACAGGGCAATATCCCCAAGAGAAAGGAAACCAAAGAGGTAGGCCCCGTGATTTCTCCAGGCTGCTGCCAGGAGGCAGTTTTCAAAAGGCAGGGCAGGGACAGTGAATCCAAACAGAACTTAGAGATCTTGCTGAGTCGAAGAGACAGAGATAAGAGTTTGAGGAGATTGAGGTCTGGAATTTGAGGGGCAGAATATTTAAGAGGAAGGAGTTACACGGAAAAGAGATTCAGAATTCTGCAGAGGGTCTCTTCTAATCTTTCACTTAATACGTTTATGTCACGTGGCTAGAGAAAGAACCATCAAAGAGCAGAAGGCCAAACAGTTCCTGAAGCTTACACAGGGCTGATGATAATTTGCTTGTCCATAGCCAAGTCTGTGTATCCATCAGCCAGCTGGATTGACCTGGATATTAAGAAGACTACTCAGAAGCATATCACCTTAATTTGGGGGCCAAATTAGCTACTCTGGATATGTTCTAACAAACATCAATAGGATCGAATGATCCCACATAACTTAGCTTCATGTCACTATAAAGTACAGTATCCTTTAAAGACATAGGGTAATATCCAGAACTTCAGAACATAAAATTCACAATATCCAGCATCTGGCAAAATTTATGAGGTATATAAAGGACAATATGGTCCATAAATTGGATGAACCTATTACAGGAAAAAAAAAATCAAGAAATGACCAAGACGATGGAATTAAAAGAAAAGGATATTAAAATTATCATAAATGTGTCCCACAGGCTCATAGTACAGAAAAACATTAATAAAATGATAAGGAGAGAAGTAAAACATATAAAAAGATAGAAATGGAATTTCTAGAGATGAAAAATATAATATCTGAAATGCACATATACTTGTTAGTAGATAAGAAACAGGAGAAAAGATGAGCTATTGAAGATATTAATATATCACTAGAAATAATATAAAGCTAAGCATAAAGAGAGTAACAGCCACCCAGACAAACTGCTCTCTAATTTCTGACCCACAGAAAATGTGAGGTGATAAATGTTTTAAGCCATTAAATTTCAGAATGGTTTGTTATGCAACAATAGACAACTGATATAGCTGTCTATAGGAAACTCACTTTAACTGTAAAGACAAAAAATGGGTTAATAATAAAAGAAAACATAAAGATAAATTATATAAATATTAATCCAAAGAAAGCCAGAGTAGATATATTAATATTATCCAAAGTAAACATTTAAAAATTGATGAATGTATTAAAGGAAGCATAACTATCTTAAATGTGCATGCAACAAATAAGAGTTTCAAAATACATGAAGCAAAACCAATGTCAAGTGAAAGGAGAAAGAGATAGAAACAAAATCATACTTAGAGATTTCAGAATTCATTCCTCAGTAATTGACTGAACATGCAGAAAGAATATCAGTAAATATAGAATATAATAATGATACTATAAAAAACTAATCTATTTAGGATTTGTGGAAC
>RJWJ010027656.1:0-22057 GCA_004363605.1 Indri indri
CCGAGTCCGAGTTTCAGGCATGTCCATCTCTCGGATGGTGCACATTGCACTCTTTGTCTAACAACAGTGTTTTGAAAGGCTTTCAAAAGACAGCCCCTCAAAAAAGGGCACCAAAGGCTTAGACAAAACTGGGAGTGGGTCTTTTAAAATCCTCTTTCTTAGGTCTACCTGTTTCTCTGTGTCAAGCATCACACATGCAATAGCTAAGCCCTAAATGTATCATGATGCAGAGATGAGGGGAGGGAGATATTTGGAGCCCTGACTTTTCCCTAGGTCTCCTAGGTCAGAGTTTCTCATATTTTATGTGCACACAATCATTGTTTTTTGTTGTCGTTAAAATGAAAATTCTGATATAGTAGGTCTGTGATGGGGCCTGAGTTTTTGTATTTTTGATGAGCTTTTGAAGGAAGCCAGTTGGTTGACCACTTTGTGAATATCATGGACCTCGTTCATATTCCTTAGAGGGCTGTCTATGAAATTGCCTCTATTTGGAGTCAGAGGCAGCAAATCTCATTCCAAGCCTAAAAACATTCTGAATCATTAGATGTTTACTTTGCATCAAGAAAAGCAATGACAAGTGCTTACTAATGAAAATAAGCTGTTGAAGGAAACTGCCAATTAGATAGAAACAATTCAGCATGCATCTCACTATCAAGGACAAAATTAATCATGCATGGTATTTCCAATAAAAAGTGCTTTAAGTAAATTATTTAGTATTTATATTTTGTAGTGGTGCATGCCTAATAAAATCAGTGTTTACAGGGGACAGTTACAGTATGTTACTGGCATCATTCAGAATCTAGACCTGCTCCCCGGTTATGGGACTTAGTGCATGCAAAAACCCTGACCCTTCTGTGGAAGGGAATGAGATTTTCAATATATTTTCTTTGTGGCACCATAAAGCATCAGCTGGATATTTGTGGCTACCAAGGCAGACTTTAGGCTTGTTAAAGGTACATGGTCTCAGGGAGGAGCCCTGCACTCCTCTCTATTGTAGTGGATTACCACAATATGTGGTAATTGCCTCTTTATTTATCTGTTTCTTCCACTCTAATGTGGGAATGATGAGGACAATGTCCTGTCCACAGTATAGGCAAATATTAAGCAACAAATGGATCTAACAGACATTTAAAGAACATTCTACTCCCAAAATATGGAATATACATTCTTCTCACCAGCACATGGGGCATTTTCCAAGATTGATCATGTCTTAGGCCATAAAACAAGTCTCAGCAAATTCAAAAAAAAAATCAAAATCATATCGCTTACCTTCTCAGGCTACAGTGGAATAAAACTAGAAATCAGTTCTAAGAGAAACACTCATATCTTCACAAAGTCATGCAAATTAAACAACCTGCTGCTGATTGATCCTTGGGTCAATGCTGAAATTAAAATCAAAATAAAAAAATTCCTCAAACTGAAGGATAAAGTAGACACAAGGTATCAAAATCTATGGGATTTTTCAAAAGAAGTCCTAAGGGGAAAGTTCATAGCCTTAAATTCCTACATCAAAAAGATTGAAAGATCACAAATTAACAACCTAATGTCACATGTCAAGGAACTAGAAAAAGAAGAGCAAACCAAATCCAAAGCCAGCAGAATGAAAGAAACAATAAAGCTTGAAACAGAACTAAATAAAAAAAACATATGTATATATTAATATAAAGGATCAATGAAACAAAAAGTTAGTTGGTTCTTTGAAAAGATATACAAAATTGGTAAAATGACTAGCCAGATTAACCAGAAATAGAAGAGAAAGGACTCAAATAAGCTCAATCAGAAATGAAAAGGAGACATTAAAACTGATACCACAAGACTTACAAAATATCATCTGTGAATACTACCAAAACTCTATGCACACAAACTAGAAAAGGTAGATGAAATGGATAAATTCCTGGAAACACATAACCTCCCAAGCCTAAATCAGGAAGAAATAGAACTCCTAAAGAGATCAATAATGAGTAGCGAGATTGAAGCAGTAAGAAAAATTCTCCCAACAAAAAAAAGCCCCAGATCAGATGGTTTCACAGCTGAGTTTTATCAGATCTACAAAGAATAAGTGGCACCTATCCTACAGAAATTATTCCATAGCATTGAGAAGGAGGGAATCCTCTGTAACTCATTCTATGAAGCCAGTATCACTTTGATCCAAAGCCAGGAAAGGACACAACAGAAAAAGAAAAGACCAATATCCCTTATGAACATAGATGCAAAAATCCCCAACAAAATAGTAGCAAATTGAATTCAAAAGCATATCAAAAAGATAATTCACCATGATCACGTGGGTTTCATCCCAGGGATCCAAGGATGGTTTAACATATGAAAATCAATAAACTGGATTCACCAGATAAACAGAAGCAAAAATGAAACCATACGATCATCTCAATAAATACAGAAAAAGCATACAATCAAATCTAGTGCCCTTTCATGATAAAAAGGGTAGAAAGATATACCTCAAGATTATAAAAGCCATGTATGACAAATGCACAGCCAACATCATACTGAAGGGGAAAAGTTGAAAGCATTCACTGTAAGAACTGGAACAAGACAAAGATCTCTGCTGTGACCACTTCTATTCAACATAGTACTGAAAGTCCTATCCAGAGAAAGAAAGAAAGCCAAGAGAAAGAAAGAAAGGGTATTGCTGCTTCAATTTCGGTACTTGATATTTGTGTGTTCAAGAATTCTATTTCTTCCTGATTGAGCCTATGGAGGTTGTGTGTTTCTAAAAATTTGTCCATTTCCTCCACATTTTCCAAGTTTTGGGGCAGAGAGATTTTTATAGCATTCAAAGATGATGTTTTGTATTTCCATGCCATTGGTTGTGACCTCTCCTTAACAGACTGAAAACCAAACAGACATAAAACCATAAGAATTCTAGAAGAAAATGTTGGGAAAACCCTTGTAGACATCAGCCCTCAGCCTAGGCAAGAATTTATGAGGAAAACCCTAAAAGCAATCACAGAATCAACAAAAATAAATAAATGGGACCTGATCAAATTAAAAAGCTTCTGCACAGCCAAGGAAACTATCATGAAAGCAGACAACCTATAGAATGGGAGAAAATATTTGCATGCTACACATCTGATAAAGGGCTGATAATTAGAATGTATATAAAACTCAGGAAAATCAACAAGAAAAAATCAAACAACCCCATTAAAAAACCCCATTAAACAACCCCATTAAACAACCCCATTAAAAAGTGGGCGAAAGGCATGAACAGCAACGTTTCAAAAGAAGACAGACAGATTGTCAAGAAACATACGAAAAATTTCTCAACATCTCTAATCATCAGGGAAATGCAAATCAAAACCACAATGAGATATCACTTAACTCCAATGAGAATGCCTTTTATCAAAAAGTCCCAAAACAATAAATGTTGGCATGCATGTGGAGAAATAGGAACACTCATACATTGCTGGAGGGACTGCAAATTAATAAAAATCTCTATGGAAACTAATATGGAGATACCTCAAAGAACTAAAAATAGAAACTATCATTTTATCCAGCAATCCCACTACTGGGCATCTACCCAAAGGAAAAAAGACATTCTATAATAAAGACATGTGCACTCAAATGTTTATAGCAGCACAATTCACAATGGCAAAGACATGGAAACAACCCAAGTGCCTATCAATATGTGAGTGGATTAATAAAATGTATAGGTATACCATGGAGTACTACTTAGCTATAAAAAAACAATGGTGAACTAGCACCTCTTGTATTATGCTGGATGGAGCTAGAGCCCATTCTTCAAAGTGAAGTATCACAAGAATGGAAAAACAAGCACCATATGTACTCGCCATCAAATTGGCATAACTGATCAATACTTATGTGCACACATGGAAATAATATTCATCAGGTGTCAGGCAGATGGGAGAGGAGTGGAGGGGATGGGTAAATTTACAACTAATGGATGTGGAGTGCACTGTCTGGGGGAAGGGCACACTTGTAGCTCTGGCTTGGGTGGTGCAAAGGCAATATATGTAACCAAAATGTTTTACCCCCATAATATTCTGAAATTAAAAAAATAATATATACTCAGCAAGAAAGCAAAACCAAAACCAAAAATAAAAAAAAAAATAAAGGGTATCCAAATTGGGAAAGAGGACGTCAAACTCTCCCTGTTCACTGATGATATGATCTTGTATCTATAATAGAAAACTCCAAAGACTTCATCAAAATACTCCTAGAATTGATAAATCAATTCAGCAAAGTCACAGGTTACAAAATCAATGTACAAAAAACCAGTAGCACTTCTATATACTAATAAAAGTCAAGCTGAGAGTCGAATCAAAGACTCAATATCATTCACAATAACTACAAAGAAAATAAGACACTTAGGAATATACTTAACCAAGGAGGTGAAAGATCTCTACAAGGAGAACTACAAAACACTGAGGAAAGAAATCACAGATGACAGAAACAAATGGAAAAACAACACATGCTCATGGATGGGTAGAATCAGCATTGTTAAATGTCCATACTGCCCAAAGGGATTTATGGATTCAATGAAATCCCATCAAAATACCAATGCTGTGTTTCACTGATCTAGAAAAAAATCAATCTATGCTTCATTTGGAACCAAAAAAGAGCCTGAAGAGTCAAAGAAATCATAAGCAAAAAGAACGAATCTGGAGGCATCACATGACCTGACTTCAAATTATGCTACAAGGATATAGCAACCAAAACAACAGGCTTGGTACTAGTATAAAAATAGAGACATAGATCAATGGAACAGAATAGACTATCCAGAAATAAAACCACCTACAACCAACTGATCTTTGACAAAGCGAACAACAACACACACTGGGGAAAGGAAGACCTATTTAATAAACAGTGCTGGGAAAACTGGATAGCCACATACAGAAGAGTTAAACAGGACCCCTATCTCTTGCCATATACAAAAATTAATTCAAGATCTATAACAGACATAAATGCAAGGCATGAACCATAAAAATTCTAGAAGAAAACAGGAAAAACTCTTCTACACATCAGCCTGAGCAAAGAATTTGTGAGTAAAATCCCAAACACAAATACAGCAACAAGGAAAATAAATAAATGGAACTTAATTAAATTAAAAACTTCTGGACAGCAAAGGAAATAATCAACAGAGTTAACAGACAACCCACAGAATGGGAGAATATATTCACAATCTATACATCTAATAAAGGCATAACATTCAGAATCTATAAGAACTCAAACAAATCAGCAAGAAAAAACAAATAACCCCATTAAAAAGTGGGCAAAAGACATGAACGGAAGTTTTTCAAAAGAAGATAGACAAATGGTCAACAAACATTTGAAAAAATGGTCAATATCCCTAGTCATCAGGGAACTGCAAATTGAAACCACAGTGAATCCAACCTTATCTCTGTCAGAATGGCATTTTTAAAAAGTCAAAAAACGATAGATGCTCATGTGGATAGAAAGAGATTGGAATGCTTATATACTGTTGGTGGGACTGAAAATTAGTACAAACTCTATGGAAAACAGTATGGAGATTCCTCAAAGAATAAATGCAGAATTACCATTTGATCCAGCAATCCCACTACTGGTTATCTACCCAAAGAAAAAGGGGTCATTTTATGAAAAAGACACCTATACTTGAGTGTTTATTGCAGTACAATTCACAATTGCAGAGATGTGGAATCAGCCTAAGTGCTATTGATTCATGAGTGGATAAAGAAAATGTGCCATATATACACCATGGAGTACTACTCAACTACAAAAAACAATGGTGAACTAGCACGTCTTATGTTATCCTGGGTAGAGCTTGAGCCCATCTTTCAAAGTGAGGTAACACAAGAATGAAAAAACCAGCACCACATGTACTTGCCATCAAATTGGTACTAATTGATCAAAACTAAGGTGCTTAGATGGTAGTAATATTCACTAGGTGCTGGTCAGGTGGGAGAGGGGTGGTGGTGGTGAGTAAACTCAGAACTAATGGATGTGGAGTGCACTGTATGGGGGAAGAGCATGCTTGTAGCCCTGGCTTGGGTGAGGCAAAGGCATTATATGTAACCAAAATGTTTGTACCTCCATAATATTCTGAAATTAAAAAAAAAATAAAATGATGCAGAATTATATTTAATGTAAAGAGAAATATTGACAATATATTGTTAAGTAAAGTAGAAGTTTGGAAAGCTATACTGTAAACGTGGATTCCACTTTAAAGATTGGAAGTTTATATAACAAAACCTAATAGTGAATATCTTTGAGTATTTAGGTATTATGAGTAATTCAAAATTTCTATTTATGCTTTATTGTATTTTCATATTTTCATCAATAAACATATTTTACATCTGGCATCAGAAAGAAGTGTTAATAAAAAACAAAATCCCTTTGCAGATGAAAGTAGCATTGTTGTAATTGTTAAAAATCAACAGATGCTAATATTAACAATTGTGCTAATTAAGGTCATGCTTACAGTATTCTTGTCAACTATTCTTTTTCTCTGTGAAATTAGGTTCTAAAAGTTTTTAGAAAAGCACATATGGAAACATGTTGAACAATTCTTGAGTAGTCCAGAAAAATGTCTCTTTTTATTTGTGTGGATAGGCTAAATTATGCTATGGTAACAAACAATCCCAAATCTCAGTGTCTTAAAATATAAAGGCTTATTTATCATTCAGGATAAATTTCTATTTTGGAATTTTGGGTGGCAGTGCGTATGTGGGAGATCTGCCCATTGTGGTCACTTAGAGATCCACTGTCTTGAATGTTGTCAAAATCAGTTAAGTAGAATGCAGGAGAATCTCACACTGGCTCAAAAGTGACATATGATGCTTTTACTCACAACACATAGGCTAGAATTAGTTATGTGGCCCCATGAATCACAAATGGCCAGGAAGATGAAACGCCAGAAATACTCAATGAATAGCATTCATGACTTCCATCTTCTTTCTTGAACTGGGCAGTGGGTCTACAACTCAAATCTAAAGGCTAGGAGGTTGTGATCTGGCAATTACTATGAGAAAAGTTGAAAGGATCACAAAAAAAACAGAGAGAAGGTAGAGAAAATATTGAGCATATATCTAGAAGAGCTTAAAAAATTTCCCTCATTTCCCTTTCCCCAGTATGTTTAACCTGGAAACATATAGGTTGCTCTTTGATGATGTGTAATGGTTCAGTGAATACAATTAAAATTTATAGAGCGGTGTTTTTATGTATTTTAGAAGATACCTCCTTTCCTCTGGTGGATAACTTTTAATCAATCTATTTCAAATAGAAGCCACATGTTTACTATGCTGGTAATTTTTGGTAGATATAGTTTGTTGCCCCGACACTTTGTCATAGAGTATTATTATAGTTTCCGTTATAGAACAGTCCTCCTATGGCCCATTTTAAGTTTGGTCTGTTATGATTTCTCTACAAGGGGCTTTGTTTCAAGAAGAACCAATCTAGTTAACAAAAACTGTTTTAGAACGAGAAACGCAGTGACTGCTGCATGGTTAGGTGACATAGTCTTACAAATATCTGAGCCAGTGAGCCAATCTAATTAATCTAATCTATCCTAACCTAATTACCTAATTGGAGTGGCCAAAAGCAGTATGCAGAGATTAGGATACAAAGGTGGTCTAACTGCATAGCAGCTGGATAAGAAGCTTTCCAGTGAGCTCTAGTAGGATTCCAGATGTTCCTTTCCAATCCCAGGATAAGCAACGTCAACTGATGTCAATCCTACTGAAAGATGTTATTTCTTTAGTGCTGGGATATCTCGCATTAGTTAGCTTCTGATGAAAGTGATTAGTGATTCTCATTTTGCCATTTCTTATCTGCTTTGAATAATCCTGAAAAAGGGAAACACACCAAGAAGGGGGGAATTATCTTATTTTTAGCAAATAAAGTGTAAATCGTTGGGTTTGATGCTATGCAAATTTCATTTCCTTTGCATTCTGGTCAACATAAAACATAATATCAACAGATAATTTAAAAGCCTATAAAGCTTCAGAGTTAATTACAGGAACACTAGTCATAAATGACTAGAATTTTTAAAAGACTAAGGATTTTGAAGGTTACAAGATCAGCCAGATATAGTAGAAAGGTCATAGGCATTTGAACCAGACATATACTGCTTTCGACCAATATTTCTTCAGTTCAGAACTTTCTCATGAGCTTTAGACATCTATTGAACATGTCCTAAGTGGAACTCATATTTACCTTCAGCCTTTGTCTCCTCTTCCTCCTCTTCTTCCTCTTCCTACTGTGGTGACTGGGAGTGAGCACTCTGCATACTTGCCCCATCAGGGACCTGGGCAGTAGTCTCGATTTTTCTTGCCATCAAATCCAATTAGTGTCTATGGCAGACATCGCTAGCTACCTACCCAATAGCCATTCTTCCCTTCTTTCTTACCCAGAATACTGATGTTTCTTAAATGTGGTAATATGCTCGAATAAAAATACTCACCTCATGAGACTCCCTTGCCTCTAGGGATAATCATGTAACCCACTATTGGCCAGTGGGATAAGTAAGGAAGTCCCTTAGAACTTCCAGGAACGCTATTGTTTTCCTGATATAAAAGAGCAGACTAAGCTGGCTCACACGTTTTGTCTTTCCCCTTCCCTATCTGCCTTCCTGAGCATAGACACAATGACTGCAGATAGAATGCCCATTTCTTAACCATGTAGATAAGAGCCACATGCTTATGATAATAGAGCAGGAAGCTAGGAAGAACCTACTCCTTCATGGCTTCCTTCTGCAGACAGAATCCTGAACAGTCTACACCCAGACTTCTGTAATGTGAGAAAAATAAAATTCTTCTTCGATCAAGCCATTACAGTGGGATTCTATTACCCGATGCCTAATGCAATATGCTATGGTTTGAATATTTGTCCTCTCCAAAACTCATGTTGAAATCTAATCTAATCCAAATGGCAGTATTGAGAGGTGAGGCCATTAAGAGGTGATTGGGTCACAAGGGCTCTGACTTCATGAATAGATTTATCTATTCATGGATTAATGGGCTAATGGATCAAAGGATTATCATGGGAGTGTAACTGGTGGCTTTATAAGAAGAGGAAGAGGGACCTGAGCTAGAATGCTTAGCACCCTCACCGTGAGATGCCCTGTGCCACCTTGGGACTCTGCAGGGTCCCCACCAGCAAGAAGGCCTTCGCCAGATGCAGACTCCCAGCCTTGGACTTCTTGGCCTCCAGAACCGTAAGAAATAAATTACTTTTATTCATAAATTACTCAGTACCAGGTGTTTTATTATAAGCAACAGAAAATGCACTGAGACACATCATAACTACACAACCCCCAAGTTTGCCAGTTTTACGTGAGTAATATCTCTCAGATATCTTTGCCTCTCTTCCTCCTCCCCACTGCCTCTTCTTTGGCTTAGATCATCATTCTTTATTTTCCCCGGGGTTACTCTAATAGCCTCCTAACTATGCTTTCTGCCATCAGTACTGTTCTTTTGCTGGACTTTCCTTAATGTGGCCAGAGTGTTCTAAAATGTAGTATTATTCATTTATACCCTACTTAGAGCATTTCAGTGTTTCCTCATGACTTTGTATTTCAATCAAAACTCTTCACCATGGCTTAACAGGGTTCCGTATACTTTCTTAGCCTCATTTCTTGCCACTCTCTGCCTTGAACTCTCAATTTAAGCCACGTTGAACTTTTAATTCCTTAAATATGTCATATTATTTCTTTTTTTTTTTTTGAACTTTTGCAAATGCACATTCCCACTTACTTTCTGATCCTGTCTTCTGATTGGCTATTCTACTGGCCTAAGCAGCTGGATACAATAGGGATGCCTTTAATGAGATAAAGATGACTTGGGAAAGATGACGTTTGGGTATAAAAACCAAGCATTTGGTTTTGAATATGTTTTTTGGCATATTGATTAAAAATCAAGGTAGAGATTTCCAGGATACAATTCAAAACAGTAATTAGAAACTGAGAAGAAAAGTCATAGCTGGACATATGCCTTTGGGAGTTATCAGCATCTAGATTGTATTTAAGAGCATGGGAAGAATGAGATGAGTTGAGTAGGCAATGGAGGCAGAGAAGGGGGCAGGACTGAGCAATACTTGGTGGTCTAGGATGGGAGGAGCTGGCAAAGGAGACTACTTACTCTACTGCATTGTATTTTTTGTTGTTTGCTTTTGTCTATGTCTACAGCTGGACTCTAAGCTCTATGAACATAGTGTCCATGTCTGATTTACTTTTGTATTCTTGGTGTCCAGCAAAATGCCGGGAATACAGCAGCTGTTCAATTTGATTTTCCTCAGTGAAAGAATAAACATGGGTGCTTCCATTAATAACTGGATGACTTGTGCACCTTGCTTTTTATTTCTATAAGAAGAGGAGACTAAACAAGATATTTTTTGCGATTCCTTCCAGTTCTAAAATTCTGATTCCTGAGTTTCTATGTTCTGTATCCAGTAAGACAATATCCCAGAGTTCTGTATACATCCTGTGATTCAGAATTAGTACATGTGTTCATTGGTAAATACGAAAATGAAAGGTTTTGACGTGGCTTCTGATTTTTCATCTAGGCTACTTCATCTAGGTTTCTTCATCTCTAAAGGGAGGGATTTTGATTTCTGGGCCTCTACAGCCCTTCATAGGTTTAAAACTCTGCATTCCATTGTTGGGGAAGCTAAGATTGCCTCTACCCATTGTTGTTCTTAAGTGGGATCTTCAGCTGGATCTAGGAACTAAATTGGCTCAACACAGATTAACAAAAGTATACAAGTTTTATTAATTTTACACCTACATGGAGATCTTCGCAAGACAGTGATGTCTGAGAAAATGACCAAAGCAAGATGCTTTTATACTTGTCAGATAAAGAACAATAAATTTGTGAAAAATGACAGGACAGAGGGATCTCTAGGCTAGAGGCAGTAAATTCTAAGAGTGTCACTAGCAGATACATGGGAGGTGTGAAGCTAGTGGAAGATAAGGGTTACTTTGGGGAATTTATTTATTCAGGCCTATGGCAGCAACAATTCTCAGTCTCTGGTAATCAGGTGTTGTTTTCTCACCCTGGTATGGGATTCCTCCCAAAGGAATCCTTATGGCTTGCTGCAGGAAAAGGCAGATCAGATAGATTTTTCTGCCATTACAGCTTTTCCAATGTTTTCAGCTTGAAATAATCAATACACCAAGTAGGTGCATTTTGGGGTGGCATATCCTTAGCTCCTTTACGTATACACTGGAAAAAATGTTAATAGGAACTAACTTGGATTTTGTGCCTTTTGTGGGCTTCATACTTTTCCAAGTTATTTATTTGAATTATTAATTTGTTATGGGCTAAACTGTGTCTCTTCCAAATTGACAGGTTGAAGTCCTAACCCCAAGTACCTCAGAATGTCACTGGACTTGGAGATAAGCCCTTGTTTTAGTCCTTTTTCTGTTGCTTGTATCAGGATGCTTGGAATTGGATAATATATAAAGAAAAGGAATTTATTATAGTTCTGGAGCCTGAGAAGTCCGAGGTTGAGGAGCCACATCTAGTGAGGGCCTTCCTGGTGGTGGGGACTGTGCAGAGTCTGGAGGTAGCGCAGGACATCACGTGGTGAGGGGGCTCAGTGTGCTAGCTCAGGTCCCTCTTCCTGTTTTTATAAAGCCATCAGTCCCACTCCCATGATAACCCATTAATTCATTAACCTATTAATCGATTAACCCATTCATGAAGGCAGAGCCCTCACAACACAATCACCTCTTAAATGTCCCACCTCTCAGTCAACACTGCCACATTGGGGACTAAATTTTAACGTGAGTGTTAGAGGGGACAAACATTCAAGCCATAGTAGGCCTTTAAAGAGGCAATTAAGTTAGAACAGTGTTATTAAGTTGGATCCTAATGTAATATGACTGGTGTCCTTACAAGAAGAGATTAAGACAGAAAGAGAGTGAAAGAGCAAGAGAGAGACCAGACAGGTGCACGCAAAAATAACTACGTGAACATATAAGTGAGACACCGTCTGAAAGCCAATTAGAGAGGCCTTAAGGAAATCAAGGTGTTGACACCTCCATTCTGGATATCTAGCTACTAGAACTGTGAGAAAATAAATTTCTGTTGTTTAAACCATCCAATCTATGCCATTTTGTTATGGCAGCCCTAGTAAACTCGTACACCATTTAATACGTGTAAAAATCCTATGAGTTTGATACTATTTTCTTACCCACGTTTACAGGTGAGGACACAGAATTCAGTGAGGAGAGATGATGCTGTTAGCACACAGTCCTAACCACTGCATGATAACTGAAGCAATGAAAGTAGAAGTGAAGCAAGAAAACAAAGCTTGTTGCCTAATAATAATGAACATTTGTTGGACATTTGGCAGGCAAAATTGTATGTACTTTGTATGTATAAATGTATTCTTCATAATAATAGTCGTTAGCTATTGCCAAGTAAGAAATTATCACCAAACATGTTTGCTTAAAACAACAAACATTCATTATCTCACAGTTTTTACAGGTCAAGAATCCAGTCATGTCTTGGCTGGGTACCTCTTATTCGGCACCTCTCATAAAACCACATTCGAGGTGTCAGGTGGGGCTGCGGTGGATGTGGGACTTGACTAAGTCAAAGCTCACACCATGGTTGTTGGAAGGACTTAGGTTTTTGTAGACTCTTGGGCTGAAGGCCTCAAGTCCTTGCTGAGTGTTGGTCAGAGGCCCACCTCAGTTCCTCGCCATGTGCACCTGTCCACAGTGCATCTCTGGACGTGGAAGCTGGCTTCCATCACAGCAAGCAAGAGAGAACGGAATGGGAGAGCAAGACAGAAGTTCCAGTCTTTGTGTAGCTCAATCTTGGGAGTGACATCCCATTACTTTTGCCATATTCTTTTGATTAGTAACAAGTCATTAGGTCCAGCCAGCCTATACTTAAGGAGAGGGGATTACACAAGAGCATGGTTACCAGGAGAGAGAGAGAGCATGAGCAGATAGTCTCTCTCCCTGGGGGGAGAGATTGCCTCCCGTGGGTGAGGGAACAGAGGCATAGAAATGTTGAACAACTTCTCCAAAGTCACACAGCCAGTAAGTGGCAAAGACAGGATTTGAACCCAGCTAGTCAATTCCGGGACCTGTGCTCTTCAGCCTTATGCTGCGATGCATCACTAGACATGATAGATCAAATGCTATCAGCAAATATTTTTAAACCCTCTTTGGACTAGAAGTGATGGGCCAAATCCAGAGTCACACTGTCCAATTGAAAAATCAGTTATAGTGTTTTGAGGGTTAAGGGACCACCAAACTTTTTTGTGAAGAGCCATGTAGTATTTTAAGCATGTGGACCATGTGGTTTCTGTGGCAACTATTCAACTCTGCTGTTGTAGCTTGAAAGCAGTCACAGATAACAGTGAAATGAATGGGTGTGGCTGTGTTCCAATAAAATTTTATTTACGAAAACAGGCAGCAGGCTGAATTTGGCCTGCAGACTACGGTGTGCCAACTCTTGGTCTGAATCACTGTGGGCACAGAAATGTGCCAAGGAATTCTTATTGTAAAAGCTGGACTTACTTGCCTTATTGAGACCTCATGAGTCACCGAAACAAGGAATGGAGCAGAAGCCGTTTTACAGCAGTAGAAGCAGAGAAGGGTGATGTATAATGCCATGGTCCCTGTTCCCCACAAGACACCGCTTTAATGCATTTAGCCTTTGCCACTCTTTTGTACTTTGAACAACTTGTTTGAACTTGGTGGAAGGAACACTGCCTTGCATTTCCCTTTGGGCTTTCATCCTATTGTATTCTGGCTAGTCCTTTCTCTGCCCGATGTCTGACTCTTTTTCCCTTCTGAACTCGCTTGCCTTAGGGCTAGTATTTCTCAGGTTAACAACTTTGCATCACATCCAAGGTTTCTCTGGAAGTTCCCATTGTGCTCCCTTAGGTGGAAGTATTCAGTTTTCCCTGGGAGTTCTACAAACGTGGTAAGTTTCCTAACTTGTGAACAAAAATGCCTGTGAACTCTAGGAGACACCCTAGGCAGGGGATTATCATAGAACTTTCCTAAAATTAAGAGTGATCCCTGGATCCTAGTGAGTTCTAATTCTGAAAGATGTCTTTATTGATACAGGCAGGATATAGGAAGCGTGGTGGAGTGGTTTGCCTCACCAGGGGAGCAGATCCAAAAATGTGAAGTTTCACAAAGCCAAAGCCCGTCTAGTGACAATATACAGCCTCACAAATGATCCCCACTAGAGTTTTAAAATGTCGTCTAAAAAGTTAACTACTTATATTAGGGTCTTATCAAATAGCAAACCAGTGATTCTATTTTTAGTATGTTTTCTTTCTCACTGGAGAAATTTATCTGATAAGAAAAAAATATTTGCAGCCTCTGCCTCAGTCTTTGTATTCCAGTGCTGGTAACGAATTCAACAGCAATGTGATCAAGTTTCCTAGCTCTTTACCTAGGGCATTGTTAGTCTTTTATACATATTTATCTTATTTTATTTTGTGTCTTGGACCTCTTAATACTTAATAATATAATTTACTTTGATTACACTGCAGATGGGCTTCTCCCAGATGCAATTTAAAAAATTAATGCATTTAATTTTAGTAGAAGTGTGTAACGAGATACCAGGTGACTCAGCTAAGTAAGAGAAGGGTCCCTAATTACACTTCTAAATCAAATTGTACTCTGAGTGCCCTTCTGGGGTTAAGTACACAGAAGTCTAGGAAGGTTGAGGATTGCTGACTCAGTTTTCCCAAGCTGTAAAATGAGGGGTGGGTGGGAATATTTGTATTCAAGGCACCCTGAGTCTTCTAAATATTTAAAATTTATATTCACTACTCTTCCTAAAGCATAGTGTTTTGGGACACTTAGCAATGAATGACTCTCCTTTTTTCCCCGTAGGCAGTTTTCTCAATTCCATTCGGCATCACCTGCTGTTTTATTACACATTTTCTCATAATTGCTTTTGTGTAATCAGGGTTTGTGGGATAAAGAAAAAAATGACTAGTCATATCTCAAGGTATAGAATCCAGGGAACACCTCGATGTTATTTTCAGATTATTTAAAAATAGATTAAATGCATGCTTTTCTTATTTCTCATAACAATATTTTCTCATTAGGCTGGATTTATTCATCACATTTCTCTTCATGTTGTAGTTTGTGCCATGAGAATGAATTATAGACCTTTTCAGAGAGACTTTTAAAAACGATCAGGTGATGTTTTCTCCCCTGTGCCATTTGTAAGTGTCACAAGGATGAAGAAAACAACTTTATAATGATTTTTCTGGGTAAGAAACTGAGACATATTTTTGGCAAGGGTGTGGATCATGTTTCAAAGGGCAAGATCCAATTATCAAATTTCGAGGAGGAAACCTTAATTGAGATAAAGCCTTGATGATATATTTTGATGGAGATGGTGTTTTGGAGACAATTGACTTTGTTGATCAACATGTTTAAAAAACTTTCTGGCTACTTGGTTTGGAACTTAGGATCTTTTTTTTTTTCTTTACCAAAAACAGGAATTTTTTTATTAACATGTTAGGCTTTGTTTCCCTCTTTTTTTTAAATTGTTGAACTACTGTCTCAGAGAGAAAAAAATCTGTTAAGTAACTGAAAATTGGACAAGGTTTGGAATAAAGTTTAAGTTTTATAAATTGATAGTGTTCTGTAGAATATAGATTTATAATAAATTATGGCTTAATTATCTTAGTTTAGCTGCTACAAGCTGTAAGTTTCTCTACTAACTATTGCATTTACAACTAAATCTCACAATATTGCTTTTTATAATTGTTTTCTTTTATGAAATGAAAAAAATCAGAAAATTACTGACATGATCACAGTATACTTACTGCAGTATCATGTGTATATTGCTGTTAATTAAATGTGCCTTGATAGTGGCAAATAAGATTCATTTAATACTGAGTCATTATCCTATTTGTGTTTTCTCTTCATGCCTTGATTTCATGCATACGGCTTAGGATCTTTTAATTCTGGAGTTCTAGGCAGGGAAATAAGAGTGAGTGGGTTTAGAGGTGGGCATGAGTTTATCATAAGAGCACTAAACTAACAAAGCATAAAAGCTTAAAACCTCAAAGTATACTGTTGACTGCAAAGTGGTCCTGAATAACTCATTCATACTCTTTTGTAGGGAATTGAAAATGGAGACAGAGATCATATAGAATTTTCTAAACAGAAATCTCAAGAATGGTGGAAATCGGAATTCAAGAAAGAAGATAATAATGGATTTCGAAAACACTGGGAGTTCACTATGACCCGGAAGAAATGATGAAGCCTGAAAACCTATAAAAAGAGGACCCATTAGAGGCCAGCCACCCAGGATAGGGTCCATGGACCAGCAACATTGTCATCACCTGAAGCTTGCTAGAAATGCAGTTTTGGGCCTCACCTGAGGCCAGTCACATTTTAATAAGACACTCTGGTGATCGTATGCACATTCAGGTTTGGGAAGCATTACTTTAATGTAAGACGCTTAAAAGATTTTCCCTTTACCAACAGTGCTTCAGTAGCATAGGGTTACATTTCCTTCATCATGTGTGGAACCACAGTATTTGATTCTACATTGAATAATGCTTGTATAAGCATAAAAATGAAAATGCTATTTTATAATTTTTAGTTGGTACATAGATGCATATATAGGCAAAGCCTGTTACACTTAGGGTTAGAGTTATGGAATATAATCTAAGGGTCATAAACCTAAACAAGTTAAAATGACAACAATAACAATAAAATGAGGGCTACAGAAGGGTAATAGAGGTGACAGAAAGAATAAGTAAAGGGAGTAATTTTCTCATATGTAATAACAAGGAGTCAACAGATGCAGGTTAAAGTTGAAAATGTATGAAAAAGAGTTTAATCACATCTCAAGTTATAAAAAGACATATAAGAATATAGCCAACCCAAGATGTGGGGGTTTAGGCAGGGAGGGAAGGTGAAAGGCAGTGTTAATGAACCAAATTCTTTATCCTTCATGGCCAGGAGTTAATAGGAGCTGTCCAGGGTTGATAAATCATGAAATAAAGGCAGAAGCATGTAGCAAATGTAAATCATATTCCAAAAATCCAGGTGTGTGAGAAATGTCACATTTCTTTATTTCTTCAAAGCCAATTAAATCAAACTACAATCTCTACCTTGCCAATTTGGCAAGAATTAAATTATAGTTAGGATTAGGGATTGCCCTCCTCACTCACACTCATGTAGTTTAAGATTCTGCAACTGTATAACCTTGAGAAGGTTCCTTTGCTTCTCTGAACCTCAGCTTCTTCCCCAATCTGAGGGGGATGCCGCTGCTGGCCTCACCTAGTTCCCAGAGTTACTGTGAGGATCAAATTCAATTAAGTTTACAGAACAGTCACGTAGCACTTTTGTGTAGGGCTTACAACAAATAGATACCAAAATGAAGAGACACAAATAAATGCTACAATGTTTCTATTCACACGGCCTATAAACTCTAGCAGGCAGAGGTAGAAAGACATGTACAAAAACAAATGAGTCTATGTATATAGAAGAATTTTGAAAACTGTGAAATATATTCCAAGACTTGTGAATAACTACAAGACATTACTAATTTTGCCTAACAGCTTGCGGCAGACTTTCTAGTTGTTAAGGAGATAGAAATATATTCATAGTCATGGGCCCATGTAAACCTCCTTGGTCTATAATCAGAAGTAAAAACATTTGTTGCAATGCTGGCTAAAAGGAAGAAATGTTCAGGAATGAATTCTTCTTCAGGGGTGAAGGGGAGAAATGTGTCAACCGGTCACATTTTAAAAATCTATGTGTCGACTTCTGGTTTCTGGTCCTTTGTGTAAGGAAGGGGGTTGGGGACCAGAGTGGGGTGGGGAAGGGATGAATAGGTGGAGTACGAAGCATTTTTAGGGCAGTGAAACTATTTGGTATAATACTACAATGGCGGATGCATGTCATTACGCATTTGTAAAAAACCCATGCAGTGTGCAACATCAAGAGTGAACCCTACGAACTGTGCACTTTGGGTGATAAGGGTGTGTTAATGTGGGTTCCCCAACTGTAATGCACATACCATTCGTGTGTGAGATGTTGACAGTGGGTAGGTCATATGTGGGTAGGGACAGGGGGTATATGGGAACTCTCTGTATTTCTATTCAATTTTGCTATGAACCTAAAACTGCTTTAAAAATTAAAGTTTATTAATTATAAAGAACTCATGTATTGCAAAATTGTCCTCCATTGTATTCAGTTCAGAATTATTTTTTTCTTTCCTTCCTCTTAGGAGAAAAGACTCATAATCTTGAAATTTCATTCTTTTTCAGCCACCAAAGAAACAGACTTTATCAAAAAAAGACTGATCCTATTAGGATTTTAATCTTTCCTTCAGGTTAGTATCAACTGAACATTTTTTTTTCCAATGTGTCAGGCTTGTACTTGTCTTCATGAGCTTTTAACTCATTGGGTTTTGCTCAGAGATGGGACCTGGAGTGCAGGACAGAACAACCGGAAAAGCAAGGTGGGGCCGGACAGCAGAGCATCGTGTGTGCATGTTAGCGATGTTCACTTTATTTCCCTGGCACTGAGGATCCGTGAGAGCTTTTGGAGATGGGCAAGCATATTGGTTAGGAAAGATGCAAAATTCCATCTCAAATCATACCCTCAGAGTAGTGGCTTAAAAGTTGTGGATATTGATTTTTTTCTCATTTTACATATCCAGGTGGGCAGCTTGTTCTATAAGATCGTTTAGCTCCAAGTCATTCCTTTTTCATTCCCTGAACATTGCCTTCTGCCTGCTCAAGCCATGTCCCTGCTGCATTCCAGGTTCCAGAAGAAAGAGAATGTTGGAAAGTGTGTTGGTTGTCTGAAGCCCTCAATGCAGAAGGGACACCTGTCACTGCTACTCACTTTCCTCAACAATAAGGTAGTCTTATGGCCAAATCTAACTGCAGCCTGCCTGGATAGCCAATACCCGGCCATAACTTTATTATTAGAGATGATTTTGGTGGATACCTAGTCATATTTACCGTAATAGAGAAATAATCAGACACATGTTTCAGAAAAAATACTTTGAATTTTTTGATGTGTTTTCTATAGCACCTAGCACAGAGCTGTCTTACATGGTAGGCATTCCATCAAAAATTGTTGGCTCATTGATTGATTAATAGATTGATATTCCCAGTGTGAGGCTTGAGGGCCATCTCATTTACTTATGGTGGCATGTAAAGATCCACCCGTGGTACGAGCCCCACGATGCCTTCTTCCACATGGTTTAGGAAAGGGTGGTTGCTGAAGGTCTGTTCTGCGCTGTTAGAATCATATCTGGGAAGTCTACAGCTCTCATGAGACAAAAGAGAATGCTACAAGACCCCAAATCAGGAGGTTTGGAATGATCCAATGTGCCATTCTACCTTGCTGGGAAAGGTATGACAACAGTTGTTATAGTGCATTTATGCCTCCACAGTTTGTAGAGAGGGATTTTATGTGGAAGTCAAAATAAGTCTTTAATTAATCGTTGTTTTTCACCTTTCTTCTTTCCAATGGTGAATCGAAGGTAGTGGTGGTGAGAGAAGCCTGCTTTAATGAGGTGGAATATTTTATCACTGACATTGTTTAGAACAGCTATCCCTCGGTAATAATATAATATAAAGCAGACTCACTTTTTTGTCAATTTTTTTATTGTTGTTTTAGGATTCTCTACAGATGAGGCACCACCTTGTTGCTGGCACCAGCGTGGTCTGGCTCCGATTGCCCATGCCATTAATTTCCTTCTTCCTTCCATTCTCTTTCCCCATTCTCCTTCCTTTACAGTTAAAGTCTTCAAAATACTTGTCCGTTATCACTGTCTCCCATGTCTCTCTTCCTGTTCTCTCCTAAATCCCCTTTACCCAGACTTTTGCTTTAACCACTTCATCAGATTAGCTCTTGTAGAGGCCACCCATGACCTCAAAATTGCCAGATACAGTTGTTGATTCTCAGTTCTCACTCAGGTCTTACTTGACATATCAGCAACACTTGTCATATTTATTACACGTGTTCACTTCCTCCTCCTGGGAACTCTTGCTTCCCTTGGCTTCCGGGGCACCATCCTCCCCTGGTTTTCCTCCCACCCGATCTCTCCCTTTTTCTTTTCTCTTCTTCTTGATTTCCTACTGTTGGAGGGGTCCCAGGGCCCAGTCCTTTGTCCTCCTCTCTTCTCCATCCAAACTCGCTGCCTGGGTGATCACATCCAGTCTCAAAACTTTAAGTATCACACGTAAACTGGTGACTCCTGAGTTTATCTCTTGCCCAGACTTGTCCACTCTATTTCAAAGTCATGCAACCAAACTCCCCCAGTTGCATCTCCGTGGAAGAGACACGTCAAATGTTATGTGTCCCTACCTGACTCCTCTTCTCCCTCTGAAATTCCATTGGCAGTCTTCCCATCCGAGTTAATGGTAACTCTAATTGCTCATGCCAATAATATAAAGCATCATCTGCAACTCATTTTTTTTTTCATACTCCTATCCAGCTGGTCAGGAAATTCTGTAGGCTTTTTTTCACGATGTACCAAGACACAACAATTCTTACCACCTGCACTACCATTCCCAAGGCCCAAATCAACATCATCTTTCACCTGAATTGTCTCAGCAGCCTCCTAAATGGTCTCTCAGACCCTACTCATTTCTCCTACCTCCTGTCTATTCTCAACACACAAGCGAGGATGAGGATGTCAGACCATATCAATTGTCTGCTTGAACCTTTTCTGTCTTCCCTTTTTACTCAAAAGAGTCGCCCACGCCCTGAGCCCTGCAACCTGCACCTCCCGCACAGCCTTTCTGGTCTCCTTCCTGGAGTCTTTCTCCCTCTGTCACCACCTCGGCACACTCACCTCCTGCTGTCCCTGACAGGCTCCAGACTCATGTCTGGCTCGGGGCATCTGCACTCTCTGTTCTTGTCCACATCGATTATCTTCCTCCAGATATCTGCATGACACACTCCCTCAACTTTGCCAGACTGTGCTCAGATACCGTCTCCGAGGAACCTTTTATTGCGATGCTCTGTAACCTGCAGCGGATCCCAGCGTTTCCCATCCTCCTCGCTCTTCTTTGCATCCGTAGCACTTACCACCTTTTAATGTACTAGACTTATTCTTCAGGTGATCATATTTTTTCCTTTATTTTATTAATGTGGTAAATAACATCGATTGATTTTTGAATATATACAAAGTTAGAAAAGGAAAAAATGACACAATCTTTTTGTTTTTCTTTCCCAAGTGTAGATTTATCTTAATTCTGTAGGATTTAATGGCACACACATAATGTACAATATGCTTAATAACCTTTGATGTTATTGACAATCTTTCCTTCACTAGCATATGAGCTTTATGAGGGCTTTATGAGTTTGACTCTGTTTCCCCAATGCCTGGACAATGTCTGGTATGTAGTGGGAGCTCAGGAAATATTTGTTGAATGAATGACTGATGTTCTTTCTTCCTGTCGCCTGGATAGTTCATCTCCTTTCCCATTCCTTGCTTTACTCCAACTCTTTCCTTGCAACTATGACTTTTGGCAAGTTTTCTGTCCAGTTTAACACTTCCTACTCACCATCCATTCATCTATTCATCTCTACAATAACCATCTACTGAGCACATTCTTTGTACCCCGAACTGTGCTAAAAACCGAAAGTGAGTAAGAAAGTTTCTTTTCTCAAACTTGCTTACTTGTGGATGCCTACAGACATCTTGGAATTAGCCTCGGCTCCTAATAATCTTCCTGGCAGATAATGAACTGAATCCACCGCTTCCTTTTAACTTTCTTGGAGCCGTTGTCACTAATTGGGTGTGCGACAGCCCTTGGCTGGGCTGGAGAAAAGGGCTGAGAACCATTTGTTATAATAATGATGCGTCTTCAGAAAATGCATGATCTGCTGATTTGGAGCCACATCTTTATCATCTGTTAACCTTGGTCTGGATGGGAAAGATGACAAGGGCTCCCCTGCTTTGCTTAGGCCAGGTAGTGACAAGTGTGGCCCTGCTGGGTGTGGAGCTTTGGGGGAACAACGTGAAGAGGCTCTCGCTTATCCCGAGAAGACAGCACTGTGGCCTGAGCCTCTGGTGCTATGGAGTTGGTGAAGTCCCTGCTAGCTGAGGACCCTTCGGCTCAGGACTCAGCT